>NDGN011463682.1:0-11550 GCA_002564285.1 Tympanoctomys barrerae
TACTTGTTAGCTCAGCATTAACTTTTGCTATATTGAACTCACCAGCTGCCAACTGATTCACTTAAAAATATAAGAATACATGATACAGAATCAAAACTTTCTCAATCATATGGGCAGCTGTTATCCTTCAATAATTGTCATAAAAGTACCTGGGAAGAGAACTTTCCACAAAAACTGAAACAAAAAATAATGGCAGCTACAGCCTATAGGCTGATCTGACTGTACACTCTTACAGTAACAAATTAGTGTTTAGAGAATTCCTAAATCTAGTTTTCTATTGAATTTTCCATTTTTGCTTCCTGTCTTCCATGTTTTACCTTTCAAGGAGACTTTTACCTTCCATAACCACTAATTTCTCTAAAATGATTCATTGGTACAATCCATTTCCTGCTATTGGTCTGTGCTGTCAGACCTTATGGTTCTTATGCTTGCCTGTATTTTAGTCTCCAGCTTTGATGTAGCTCTGTCCTCGCTCTTCATCTTCATCCTAGGCCTCTTGTTCTGACTCTAACCTACTTAGCCTGGCCTGGCCAGCTCTTCAATGTGGCAGTCAGCTGGGTACTAATGATAACCTTCAAGAACTATAGATGGCCATTAAGAGTTACTACTTAAAATTTTTAACAATGTATAGGAATGTTTATGAACTATTTCTTTTCCACTTTTTAAATTGGTTATACAGATTAATGAGTTTGCTTTTGGCAGATTCCTACATTTATAACATATTTTGATTAGGCATAATCTTACTATATAAATAAAAATACACATTGGGTCAACATTTCCTAAGTGATTCTTCTGACACCATTCTAAGTGCTTTGGTTATGTTTGGTCATTTAGTCCTTTAAAAACTCATATGGGGAAGTATTTTAATAAATTCCATTTTACAGGTGGGAAACAGGTACAAAGGGGCCTAGTAACTTGTCCACAGACTCCAGCAGCTATGTATGCTACAGCCATATATAAAACCAATATAGGCCCAAAGTTTGGATTTTAACCATCTGCTTCACTGTCTCTAACCACTTGGGCAAAAGCCTGAGATATCATCTCAAATGTTGGCTATTCCTTAAGATGGTGAGGCAAACTCAAGCTCCCAATTGTCTTTAGGTTTCGGGTTGCTCATTTGTAGTAAGAGATACCAGCATTTCACAAGGTAGCAGAAAGGATTAAGTCAGCACATGTGAAATGCTAAGATCAGTGCTTACCACAATACTATTCTATTATATACACATTTAGTAGAGGAAGAAAACCGGAGAGATTAATCAAAGTGACAGTTCTATGTGAATCTGACTACAACCCTATTAAAAACATAAGCTGATGTTTATAAATGTTCCTTAAATGACAGAAGAATTTCTGAAGAAATTTTATAAATTCTTCCTGAATTTTGATATAGGCAAAAATATTAAGGGGTATAACAGCATATAGTAATAATGTACCATGACAATACTTAACATTCACTAAGTATTAACTACATGTCTGGCACTATCGAAATTTCACAACCTTGAGAAGTAATTTAATTGTTTACACCTGACAGACTAGGAAAAGGATGAACAGTGAGCTAAAAGAACTTGCAGTAAGTCACACAGTCAATATCGCAAGTAAGTATGAATTGGGACCCAAGGAAGGGATGTGGGATAGGCTCATCTTCCCGGCTCACCAAATCAGAGACTCGGGACAGACTAAATGGTAATCACTGTCTCTAATTCACAGCTGACTGCCTGCTCCCTCATCCTATATTGTTTTTATAATTAAATGCAAAATTGTTTTTAAATAGATTCAGACATTACAATAACTTGTAACTAGTCGTAGGTCTAAACTTAATCTGAATATAATCACAGATATTATTTGCTCTAGCTTACTTTAAATTTACCAGCAGCGGTGTAGCACTACTGTTGTCTTAAACATAAAAAGAGGATAAAAACTGAGAACAGAGTAAAAGAAATGAGAAAAACAGGGAAAGTGGGACAACAAATATAAAACGTAGAATTACAGGACACTAACAATCATCTTAAGTGATTCTTGGTGGCAATGGTGTGGATTTTAGTTCAAGTTTAGTTCTTTAGCCACAAGGCCCACCCACTTTCTCACCTCTGAGGACTTCCTAGAGCGGCATGAACTCATTTTATACTGACTCTTGGTAGAACTTTTCACTGTGACTTCAGACACATTATTTCAATTTGGGACAGATCTGACCTGGGCTCTGGGTATACGATGACCTTAAAGGGAATTACTAATGGAGTCCAGTGAAATCAGCAAATAACAAAGACTCTTTTATCTTCAGTTGTGCGACATATTATTTATATTTTTGGTAACATATCTGCCTTTCTAATTTGATTTTGTTTAAGCTAATATTAAAATGAGTTTATATTCTTTGAAAACTGGCAACAGAAGTGAATGGTATCAGACAACAGGGCTAAGCTAGTTTAGCAATAAAAACTTGATGGCAACATTATGAGGAATAAACAAAAAGAAATACTGATATATGCTAGAATCTTATCAAAGCATGTATATTATAATGATTAAAAACACAACAAAAAGACATTATCTTTTTTTTTGTAATTCACTGTTAGAAAGCAGAAGGAATAAATTGAACTGGTGAGAGAAAAAAGCAAAACAAGTACTTGACTGAGTACCAAAGAAAGATGGGATTTATTTACCACTAATGAAAAGCCATTTTAAAGAAATTCATATGGATTAAAATAATCAGAACCTTTACTTCTTATCTCCCACAAACCCTAAGCTACTAAGAACATATCCAACAGTGGCCAGCAAAACATCCCAGTACAATTTTTTTCCTTCTCAAACTCAAAGTAGGAATTTTTAAATGTCTGTAAGCCAGTTAAAGGTTATTGTGTTGGCCAAAACAAAAGGGGAGATTGTGATTTTAATAAACTCAGGAGTTGAGGTAGGATGGGATTTAACATGGTATAAAGTTGGCTTCTGATGAAAGAATAAAATAAGTAGAAGCTTCACATGTAACCAGATTATTTTATTTTTATTTTCTATTCATTATCGCATTTGTGTTATACATAATCCCCCTCCTTATTTTACTTTGAGTAAGCTGAATGAAGAATTGACAATAAACCTTCATATCTCATCTGAAAAATTTTCAAAAATGCTTTGCAAAATCCTACATGAAGTCTTCAAATGTTCTACATCAGAATTCTTAAAGTTATAAACTGAAATCAGTTATATTTTACCATAAATATCTAAATTCAAAATAATATCCGCATAGTGTAAAGAGTACTGAAAGAAAGAACATTATCTGTTGCTCTGGAATGCTGCCCGTAACTTGATTGTGTAAATCCTTTGGCACAGAATATCCTCATAAGATTAAGGCTGATAGTACGCATGAAAATGAGTCCTACTTTCCATTAGTTAATTCTTTCCCAATCAGAGCACGGATTCTCCACAAACTCAGAATTTTGATTACAGCAATGCAGGTCTGACTTGCATTTAGTTTAAAACAGTACAGTATGTGCTTTCAATTACATGCATATTCTTTTTTAAGTTATTCTATTATGTTGAAAAGGAATGATTGTGCTAAAACAGAAACCAAAAAGTCCCTATTAGGCTCTAAATGAGATGTTTGACTTCAACAGGTTACTTAGTTTCAATAAACGAATTACCCTTGCTTTCTTCTGGGATTAAACTGTGCTTGAGAGTTCCCAGCTGCAGAATTACTTTAACATGCTATTCTACCAAGAATCATAATAATAATGATTTTAAATGTTATGAACAGAATTTGCTCTTTAGGCTGGCCTGATAGCTCAGCAGACTAAAGTGCCTGCTTAGGCAGTGTGCAGCAGCTGGGATTCGATACCCGGCCTGCCATGATGGCCCCGCCCCTGGGGTGAGCTGAGACTGGGTATTACGGCACATGCCTGTAATCCTCGCATTTGGGAGGCTGAAAACAGGAGGATCACTATGAGTCTGATCTACGTAGTGAGATCCTGTAGACCCTGTATCCCCTGCACTAAATGAATTGAAAAACAAAAAAAGCAAAGAGTTAGGAATTATATATTTTTTAGGGCTGGGTATATTGCTCAGGGGCACAGTGCCTGCCTGTCAAGCACAAGGTTCTGAGTTTGATTTCCAGTACTTAAAAAAAGGAATTACACTTTTTGCAAAAACAGAAATCTTTTTAAAACTTAAAATTTCTTGCAAATATCTAATCAATGAAAATTCTTATTGATATATATTTATATATGACAGACATTTAAAAAATGAATGTATCTACAATATAAATAACAGCTGTACCCATCCTGATTGGGCACCTATCTGGAAAACAGGCTGCAGGATTGGCCACTGATCTTGGATAGAATTTGTTTCATAGCTGCTTACAGGCTGGTCAGAACACTTTCCTTCCTCTGCTTCCTCGTCCTCCTCCATAGCTGTTTACAGTCCAGAAAGAATGCTTTCTACCCTTCTTCTCCTCTTATTCTCAGACCCCTTCAGTATATTCTTACCTGCTCTGGAATACATTCTAAGAATGAATTAGCTCCCAAGACACTTTGAAAATAGTATTCAGGGCAGGGCTTCTACTTTGGGGCAGAAAGAACCACAATTTCAGAGCGGTGAGCTTCTTGGGATTCTCAGCGCCGTAATTCTAGGGGTTTATATCTTTTAAGGAGAAGACTCCTTATTTTCAGGTTTTTTTTTTTTTATTTTTTTGTGGAACTGGGTATTGACCTCAGGCCCTTGCACTTGCCAGGAAGTATTTATTCTACTGAGCCATCTCCCCGGCCCCCTTATTTTCAGTTTTAAAAATCTTTGTGGGGGTTGTTGTTCTGCCAATGGGAACAGCACTATCTAGTCACCTATTTGCTTGTCCTGAAGCCATTATTATACAAATAAGTGAAAATGGAAGCAGAAATTTGATACAATAGCTAGCTCATTTGCCTTAGTTCCCAAATCCTACTACATGTGGTTTCTTGATTATCTTCTTCACTTGGACCTTTAGTCACATGTGCTGAATAGACTGCCCAAAACCTGCCTTTGGTTTTGTTATTCAGCAGAGCTCTACTCCATTTTTCAATCAGTTGGTATAGTCATGGGATTCACCTCAACAAAGTATGATTTCCAAGAAAATGTATCGAAGCACATTGAGAAAAATCTCTCAATCCCAGTGAAGTATGATGCGTTCCAAATCATTCTTTCAGAGAAATATTTTTTACATGTTGGACTATAATACATTATTTATCCATTCAACAGCCTTTAAAGCCTCTATGTAAGACAAAACACTAGAAACTGAACCTTATCACTGTTCTGCAGTTTGTGCAATTTGGAGTACTCCCACTCTAAAACTGCCTTCTAAAAATCTTTCTTAAACAAAATGTGTTTTCTTTTTGATACCTTATTGTCAGTCCTAATCGTGACTTTTAGCTGTGGTAGTACACGTTCAACTTCTAGATTCCATTCCGCAGCATCTGTTGTAGATTCCAAAATATCTTCTTGTTTGGCAGACTCGTTCATGTCCTAAGAAAGGAAAGATATCACAAGACTGAGAGTTTAAAAAAAGCAATGGTAAAATCTTGAGGCATTTTAGCAGCATTGCACAATTTAAATTGAAGATGGTAGTGCTAAAGCTGCGGTGGCAGCATACGTCCCTCCTGCACTCCTGCCTATGTTGAAAGAAAGTAACGCTCCAACCGGCTAAGATAGAAAAATAAGTATTAAAAATGAAGCAGATACTTGGCTCAACTATTTCACAAAGGAAAATGATTTTCAATTATGAGGCTGAATTTAAAAGAAATACTATCAAATGGACATGCTATTTAGGTATGTTAATTGCTAACAGTAGAAAAATTGAAATCCTCATTTTGGTAAGAAAATATTGTTTAATTTGAATTTATTATACAGAAACACAAGTCCAAAACCTGAAAAGCAAAAAAGATAAAATCTCAGAAGCACATGCTTCATTATTTACAAATTATGAATGCGTTAAGTGATATTTTTGTTAGGCCAAATTGCAGTACAGCTTGAAAATGTAATTTAATATAGACCTATTTGAACTCTGACAGGAAGGGGCAAAATGTGTACACTTGGTTTCTGCCCTTAAATAAGAAAATCAATTCATGACTTTTTTGAACCACAAACAGAAAATGTTTTTTCCCTAGCCTTCTACATTTCAGCATTAAATATGTATGAATCTGAAAATGTAGAGAATGGACAAATTAATGACTTAAAGACAAAGCCTAAAATATTCTTTTTTTCATTTTTTAATTAATTTATTTTTTTACGGAACCAAGGATTGAACTCAGCCCTTGAGCTTGCAAGACAAGCATTATTCTACTGAGCTATCTCTCTGGCCCAAAACATTCATTTTGGTAGGAATTTTTTCCTTTAAACCTCCTTGATGAGTTATAAGGAAATCCAAAGAAAAATATGTAAATATTTATAAAGAAAATAAGAGATATAAACAGCTAAATTCACTGCACAAACCTTGCATGAGTTCTAAATTGAACAACTAATCTGTGAGACAGTATTTTGGGAGATATAAAGATGAGGGAGTCCAAGACACTAGGAAATTAGTAATTTTATAAGTATAATACGCAATGAAGGTTTCGGTAAGAGAAGGCCTTACAAGGCAGACATAAGTGCTGAGTATTTACAGATGGATCAACATGCTGCCTGAAATTTATTTTACTGAAAGGGAAGACTCTGAATAAAACATAATTTACAAAGCATTAATAACTACTGAAACCAGGCAATGATACACAAAGTATTCACCATCCTTTTCTAATTGTTGTGTTTGAAATGCTTCATAATGCAAAATTAAAAAAACAAAAGGCTATGTCAACTTCACAGTGAATTACATTTCTCATTCTGAATTTACATTATTAAAAGATACTTCTCACTTTTTTTTTTGTTTATGGAACCAGGGATTGAACTCAAGCCCTTGTGCTTGCCAGAGAAGAGCTTATTCTACTGAGCTGTCTCCTTGGCCCCCAAAGATACTTCTCAAATGAGCTAGATTCATCTTTCCAATCCAGCCTAACACCTTTTAGCTGAATTAAACTAAACTTCAGTTGGGATTTGTGTTTGTGGTGGTAGACCCAGCTTGTTCGTAACTGAACTCCCTCCAGACTGGGACTGTGGAGCACTCATGACACAGAGCTTTCCTGTGCCCCAGCTCCTATTGGCACGGCTTAAACACTCAGACCCTCCAAGGGAGCACGCATGTATACTACTTTCTGCTCAGAAATACAGGCAACAATGTATTTCTAACCATAGTACTTGAAGATTGATAACATGTTTTTATACTTTGCGATCTGAATTTTTATAATGACAGTCACTCCACTTGGAAAAATAGTATAAAGGAGTTACAAGCATTAATTCATGTAAAATGTGGAAAATATAAATGAAAAAAGCTCAAGTTTCTATTTTAGATATTAAAGGGCTCATTGAAATACAGAAACACTGAATTGTCTTGAGTGCTTCACAGGATGCTGTGCACTTCTATATAAAGTGAGTCCAGGATAACTGAAGAGCAACATAGCTGGGGAGTGGATTACAACAGCCACAGAGTGGACACGAGAACGTGTGTGACACAGGAAAGGAGAGTGGGTTTCCTGTTGAAACTTAAAGCAATGGGGAAGGTCTTCTGTCATGTGCATCTACATTGGCAGCCATAACTGAAGAACCTGGTCATCCCCATACTCACTGGCACATCTTGGTACCTCTAATGGGCTAAGGACGTTCAATTCCAAGTGGGTTGTTTCTGTTAAGCAGAGTAGACTACAGGAGATGGTGGTAGAGAGGCTTTATCTACTGTCAATAATATGTAAATATATGAACCCTGAAAATGGGGCCACATGTGGGTGTACACCAGCCTGCTCCAACCAGGAAATGGCTTCCAATGCCAGTATCACAGAGCCAGGGTGAACCAAGCTATGCCCTCTCAGCAGTAGTAGAATGTAGATGCTCTGGTTACTGATTTAAAAATAAGTTTGGTTTATGGAGCCACAATTTAGGTGAGTTGATACTGGATGTCATTAAGTCCAAGAGCTAGTGACGTCCGATCTATCCCTCATTCCCATTCCTCCTTTCCCCTCCTTACAAGAGAGTTCAGTTCAAAAGCACCAAACAAGAGCTAAGTCTTGCAGTCTTTTTTCAAGCCTGGGTGCAGGACTGTCCTGTTGTAAATATATTCAATATTTCCACACAGGAAGAAGCATGTGTCTCTAATTTTCACAAAGGAAAAATGTGTTTACAGTGGTCCTGTGTGAATAAGACCCAGAATCTGAGCTAGTAAGGCACAGAAAGCTCAAACATGGCACCATGACATCTCAGTACATAAGCTGTTTATTTTTCCCACTTGCTTTTCAATAAGTTACATTTACCCTTACTAGCTTGTGATTTCATAATGATTAGCAATGATTTGCTAATTCCTACTTCTAATGTTCTAAAATGATGTAATATAAGAACTCAAAGAGTTATGCTGAATCAAGGCAATATTAAAAATACTGGTGGAAATGGTCTAGTTGTCAAATGAAGAAAGGGGAAAATTACATTAGGCTTGATAGAATGGTATTAAGCTATTCAAACTCCACGGCTCTACTTCCATGTTTGCACATCTATTTCATAACCTCATTCGTCACTCAAAATTTCTTAATGCTTAATAACTAGAATCATTAACTAAGCAAGCTCTATATGTGAAATTCAAATCACTTAAAAACTCTGTATTATGCCTTGGTTATGGTACTTTGAGAAAACTAGAAATATTTATCTATCTAATAAATGACATTTTATGTGAGGCTATTAGTAACAGAGAAATAAACTGGTATTTTCATTTAATTAAATTTTTATATCATCCTGACAAAGTTCCTCTCCAAAACAACATTAAGATCAAGCACAGCATTTGGGAAATTGGACTTTTCAGTTATTACTGCTGAAGCTCAGTAAGACATATGCTATCTAATAGTTTCATTTTCAATTAATTAATTTAACCAATAATCCATTTGTTAAGCTCCTACAATATTCAAAGTAAGAATCCAGGTATTGTGCTTGGTTTGGAAAGATAAAGGGATCTAATCCCTGCCTACAAAGAGTTTATAACGTATCAGTAAGTTTTTGAGGTGAGTTAATCAGAGTAAAATTTGGTCTTAGGTAAAAAAAGAAACTGATGAGAACTCATCCTAAGAACATCAAGGGAGAACTGGAGAAAATGTTCTAAAGAACCCCACACCGAATCTTGGGTTCAGATGGGGGGTCAGCCATCAGACTCAGTTCAAGGATCAAACATGCAATGCTTGAAATTATGATCAGAATCTGGATCCAGCAGGTAATATGTCTTTCTCCCAGCTAATACTGATAGGATGGTTATGCATCTAAAGAAAGACTACATTCTGTACGCGTATGTATATAAAAAGTATGTATAAATGTGTTATATCTATGTAGTATGTATGCATATAAACCTATATGGCAATCTCTTATGTATACCAGTGCCCAAATTCTTGTAAAGTACTGAAGTCATTGACTTTCTGAGATGAATTTGAAAGTATGATTAAATGTCAAGATTAAGTAACCTCAAAACTTTTTTTTTTCCTGTATTTAGCGCAGGGTCTACAGGGTCTACAGAGTCTCACTACATAGATCAGACTCATAGTGATTCTCCTGTGTTCAGCCTCCCAACACTGGAATTACAGGCATGCACCACCACGCCGTTTCAATTGTTGTCTCAGCACACCCCATGGGTGGCGCTGGTATAGCACACTGGGGATCGAACCCCCGCCACTGCGCTCTGCCCAGGCAGGCACTTTAGTCTGCTGAGCTATCAGGCCAGCCCTAACCTCAAAACTTAATAAAGAGAGAATTAAGCTGTCTTGAGAGTCTTAGCAGAATGTACAAATGTTAAAAGGGTGAATCTTGAATCCCATCAAATTCCACCTCCACCACTTCCCAGTTACTGGTCAAGTTACTGAAACTTTCTAAATTGTAGGGTCTCTATAAAATGACAATAATAGAATGTTCTGTATTAGAAAAGGAACCTTATGAGATGATATATTTGAAAGATTTGGGAACCAGGAAGATAGCCCAGTAGCATAAGTGCTTGCCTGGCAACTGCAAGGGCCTGAGTTCAAACCCTAGTTCTGAGAAAAAAAAAAAAAAGATTTGTACAGTACATGGCATATTCTAAATACCCAATATATTTCAGCAATTATTGTTATCATTATGTATGTAACAAATATGGCACTAGATTGTTTCATACAAGGGTTAAATGTCCAATAATGACACTATGAATCAGGCAGTCTTATTTCCATTTACAAAACAAGAAACTTCAGACACAAGACAGCTCAAATTTTCTCATATCCTAAGGAAGTCCCAGGTCCAGGCAGGATGATCCTCGAGTGCAACTTCCAAAGCACACTGCCGTACACTGCTGTCAAGCACTTTGTCATACAGAATACAACTATTTTCTGCACTTTATCACTAGTCTTTTAACTTTATGATGTTTCCTGTCTCCTGCCCCTATTATAGTTTCTTTTTTCTTTCTTTCTTTTTTTTTTTTAGTAACAGGGATCAAACTTGCAACCTTACACATACCATGCTGGTGCTTATGCCGCCAAGCTGTCTCCCCAGGTCCCCCATAATATAATTTCAATGTTCAAATTTATCAGCGTTTTTTTGTTTGTTTGTTTTCTTGTCACCATTACATACACATTCTATCTATGAATAGAACAGCTGTTACTCATGGTTTTATTATTTTGTCTCTACTTTTAAAAATTATTGATCCATATGGAATTTACTTGGGCATAATATACAAGAGAGGAAGCTCAGACTTTTTACCAAAAGCCTTTTACATCACCACCATTTAACTGAGGAGTTCAGTTTTTCTCACTGATTAGCATTCTTCATATAATAGTATCACCACATATTTGAATTATTTCATGGTCTCAACTTATTCAGGAATCTATTTCTATGCCAGTATCACACATTTTTTCCAGACTTACAAGAAGTTACACAGTCAGCACAGAGCAATCCCTATTCCTTTTACCCAGTTTTAGTATGTTACTGATTTATGCTGTCTCAACGTAATCAAGAGAAAAGGGATACAAAGTTTATTTCTCAATACTAAGGTTTGGAGACATTTTTACACTTTGTGCTCTTTTGTGCTTTCATTTTTTAACAAAGGAGCATATATTACCTTTAAAAAGAGTAAATATTTTCAATTAGATAAAATTAAGTTTAACTCTCAAAAACTGGCTGGTACAGGTGGTAAATGGTTTGCATGACAGAAAGAAGTATGTTTAAAAAAAAAAGAAAGAAGTATGTTTTAATGGAATAGTAAAATTAAATTTAGCCTCATTAATATGTATATAAAGAAAAGCAGAAAAGAGACAAGCCAGTGTTCATAGTTAGGAAAATAACATAAGTCAGAATACTGAAACCAGAATGAACACAGTTTGTGAAACTCTCCAGAAAGGACACTTGGGGCTTAGAAAGGTGCATACTCAAAGAACTTCTTTTCTTATTTATTTATTTAGTTAGTTATTTATTTTGTGTGGCCAGCTCAGCCCACCAGGGGGCGGGGCCGGCCGGCATGTGGTGCTG
>NDGN011463685.1:0-11590 GCA_002564285.1 Tympanoctomys barrerae
GGGCTGGGAGGTGGGGGGTGAGGGAAAGTGGGCCTGGGGGAAAGGGGTGGGGGATGAGGGTATGGGGGGTTAGGGGTGAAGCAAGGCTACCTTCCTGTGACCGGTACACTGCCACATGAGGCTAAGTTAATGACACAGAGCAGTAAGTTAGGACCAGGAGAAACATTAAAACCTAAAATCTGATTTGACTGTTGAGAAAAAATATTTTAAGAGATGTCCCAAGAGCTGGGAAGAAGCACATGAAACACAGCACCTAGGAACACTTAAGAGGAAATAGGTAGCACTTCCAAGAAAAAAGCCCAGAGGCTTTCCCAAAGGGCATAAAGGAGAACTTCCCATGTGGGAAGACTGTGTGTCCTGGTACAAGGGCACCTCAGAGGCACAGGTACAATTGGTGTAAGTTCCAAAAAGGATCAGGGATAGTCTTGGGGGATTAACAAACTGGTTCTGCAATTCATCTAAAAGATCAAAGCAGGAAAGAAACTGAAGAAGTTTTGGAAGAAAAAATGGATAAGAAATTCCAAGTAATTAAAATTATTATATCACATAATACTTAAGAACATAGTTAATGTTTTCAGCTAAGAAAATAGACACGTGAAACATAGTTAAGACCCCATATGGATAATTTTAGTAAGTGTAGAAACTTTTTGATTTTATTTTTGAACAGAAGGTATGATACATATTGAGCAACCTATCAATGTTTATTAATTATTACTGAATAGTTTCCCTTGTGTATATGTCTTGAAATTTCAGTTGATTAAAGTCAAAGGTAGAAGTGAGTTATAAAAAATTATATGAGACTATCTTATCTCATCATAGAGATATTTTTAGCTAAAATCAAGAAAAGATGAATCAAACTTATCATAAACAAAATTAAAGAAAACAATAAACCTAGAAAATACAGGCCATATATGTATAAGAGGCTTGTCACAAATAATAAAGATCAGTTTTATTTATCAAAATAAATCAGTAATAAGAAGTTGACACTCAAACAATGTGCAATGCTTGGGAAGAACAGTTTCATTTAACAAGCAACCCAGCTGTGTGGGGGGACATCAGCCTCAGAAGTAACAAGCTAAACCCAGGTTCAAATAACAGAACTCCATTTCTCAAATCAATAAAAGTACTTTTCAGAACCAGGTCCACTTTCTGCACATTGGTTTGCGGCATAACTGTCGGTCAGTGTACATTTTTAAAGTGCTTTGCGTATTATGTATCAGAAGCACAAAGTTGTGATTCATTCACTTCATAATTCCAGGTTTAAGGGAGATTGGCTGAACAGATGACTTATGCGGATGTGCAAATTCATAAAGAAGGTATTGTAGTGTTGCTTACGTGGAGAATTTAAAATATTTTCGATATCCAAAACCACAGAGACAATTGTGTGTTGGGATCCTCGGATGCCACTGAAATGATATTTTGAATAGTATTTAACTGTTCATTTTATTTATTTGTTTATTTATTTTGGTCTTTTTGAGACAGGGTCTCACCATGCAGGTCACGCTGGCCTTGAGCTCACTTTGTAGCCCAGGCTGGTCTTGAGCTCCCAGTGACCCTCCTGCCTCAGCCTCCCGAGGGCTGGGCTTCAGGCATGTGCCACCACACCAAGCTTAGCTGTGGATTTGAATGTTTTGCCTAAAAGTAAAAGCTTTATAAACATATGAACATATACATAAGCACACAGGTATGTACAATAAGGAGAAGGAAAGGTTAACACTTGTATCAGTATTGGCTTT
Source organism: Tympanoctomys barrerae (assembly GCA_002564285.1). Lineage (NCBI taxonomy): Eukaryota > Metazoa > Chordata > Mammalia > Rodentia > Octodontidae > Tympanoctomys > Tympanoctomys barrerae. The sequence goes on from NDGN011463685.1 coordinate 1,737, forward strand.
AGGTATAAAATTTGATTTTTTTTCAGGCTTTAGTTTTTTTACAGTGCGAATACCTTGTTTTGTCATCAGAGAAAAAGGAATAAAAAGGCTCGATCATGAGCTCATCGGATGCTTAATGTTAAGTGAAATAAATCGCCAAGGCACAAGCAGATACAGCGCCGTTTCTGTAATGAGACACCGGAGTACATGTAAGGAGCAAAACAAAGCACGGATCTAGGAGCTGCGAGCTCCTCCCAAATGGGGAGGGCCTGAGGGAGCGAGGGGAGGGGAGCGGGTGTGGAGATGGGATGGAGATGGGCTGGCGTGAGCTCCGCCGCCGCGCAGGGAGTGCGGCCACTGTGCCCACACACGATCAAAATGAATAAATTAGAAATGCAGCCCCAAATAACCTAAGAGGAAGAGTGTTGGGAAGAACCTCACCAACTCCCTCGCTTTCCCCATAAAGCAGACTCAGGAAGCCAGATGTCTGACAAGGGCCCAGCGCTGTCACCCCCCAGTCCCCAGGACATCCCCTTCCAGGGGACAAGGTGAGCAGGTCCCCAGAGGGAGCGCAGCTGGCCTGGTGCTCCTCAGGCGAGAAGAGGCCTCCCGCAGACCAGAGAGTGGCTCATCTGATCAGGCCTTCCTCCTGCCTCCTGGGACCTGCATCCCCTGGCCGAGCCTGCTGCAGGTTTGGAGTCCTCTGCCCAGGGCCAGAAAGCAGTCCCTTATCTGAGAGGTGAAGGAAACTGGGAGCATCACCAAGCCTCCCCCTCACAGACACCTTGGTTCCCAGGTACACACCCCTTCCTCCTGGAGTTAGGCAGTGGTAGACATGGTGGCAGTGGCTGTGGTGGCAGTGGGTGTGGTGGCAGTGGTGGCTACTCCACGAAGCACATTTGGGAAAGGCAAATCTTGCCAGATAGGAACCCTGGTCTTCCTGGGCTTCGCCACTGACCTGCAGAAACACAGATGAAACAGCACATGTCCCCAAGTGCCAGTGTGGCCAGCAGTGAGGTGGCAGATGGTGATTGGGAAGAGTCTCAAGGGCTGTGTGGGAGTCTCTGGAGTCAAGGGCAGGGCTGGGCAGTGAGCGAGAGGTGGCAGTAGGCAAAGCAGCGAGCAGGCCCCAGCCACGAGAGGGCACAGCCCGGCCCAGCAGGAGCAGGAAGCAGGCTCTATGAACCACAGCTAAACGGCCAAGCCAGTGCGGGCACCCACCGCTCTAAGGGGCTTGGGGCTGCACAGACTTCCTGCCCTGGCTGTGCGTCCTCCCTCCTGGCTCAGATGGTTTCGAAAGAAGAGGATGAGGTTGAGGTGAAACTAGAGGAAGTGGCTCTCTGCTCAGAAGGGGCTGCACTGGGCGAGAAATCCACAGAAGTGCTGGAAGGAGTGTGGGGACCTGTGTTCCCAGCAAGGCCAGCTCAGTTCAGGGACGCAGAGGTGTGGTGTCAGGGGACACAGAGGGCAGCGCCCTGTGTTCACATCATCCAGCATGTGATGGACTTGTCACCTCCCCTGTCCCGGAGTGGTTTCCTACTGCACACAGAGTGGATAGTGACAGCCTGAGCCCTTCTCTCAGGCTACTGGGAAGAGTCCGTGAGATGAATACTCAACTATTATCACATCCTTTTGAGACCGGCTCTCCCTGTGCTGCAGAGCCTGGCCTGGAGCTCACTGGGATCCTCCTGTCTCAGCCTCGAATGCAGGGACTACACATGTACACCACCACGCCCATCTTGAACGGGTGTTAACTTTGAACTGTTTCTTCTTCTGCAGACCCCGACTTATTTTCTCCATAATTTTATTGCAAAACAAATAGCAATGAGACAGTTTCAAATCAAATTAGTAGGACAGTTTCAATAATTAACACATTGCGTACTGTCTTCCTAGTGGTTATTTGTTGTACAAGATGCAGACATGAAATCCTATTTACAAACACTATAAAAAAGAAGAAAAGGAAGACGAGGAAGGCCTAAGAGAGCAGTTGCTTTTTGAATCTTTTTGTCTGAATTATCCTTTCCTTCTTCCCGAAGTTGAGGCTCAGGAGTTCCTTATATATTTGAGGTCTCCAGCAAAGATGATATGGAAGGAGAACCTTGTTCCCTCTAACTCTTGCCTCGGAGACCCCCGTGTGTGGGACACACCTCACTGGAGCCACTGACCAGCAAGACACAGGGGCCTGATGGGAAAAAGGTACCTAAGGCTGCATCCCACTGGGAAGTGCAGGGACTGCTGGAAGCATTTGGGGTCCCGAGAAGCCAGATGGGGAGAACAGAGTCAGGGGTGGGAGAGGTGGCGGTGGGGTAGGGGGATCACCGTGCAGCTCCTTCAGGGCTCCCTGCTGCGGTGGGTGGAGCCTCTTTCTGCACAGAGTAGGACAGTGAGGCTTAGGAGCACAGAGAGGGGCAGCCTCTCACGGTAGGATGGCGAGAGTGCCCAAGGCCTGTTCCCTGATCTGGTTGTTGATTCTGCTGTGTACCCTGGCAAGTGGCCTAGCTTCTGGTCCAGGACAACCCTGGCATATCTGTACCCCACAGAAAGAGGTGCAAGGCTGGGCCCTGGCTGAAGCACTGCGTCTTCACACTGCCAAGAGGACCCAGAAGCGCCCCCTGGTAGTCTGCTGAAGGCTGGAAGGCCAAGCTCAGGGGCTCAGCCACCAGCATCCTCCCTTGGACAGGCGACTGAGGCAGATGCGTGTCCTTTACAGAGCATGGTGATGCTGAGGATCCAAAGACCCCCTCAGAACACTGTTTTTTTAGTTAAGCCTCTTTCTGGAAGACACTGTTGGGTTGGTGGCCCACAGGGACACTCAGGACAGTTCTGAAGGGCAGTGGGCTATGTGGCCAGTTGGCTAAACTCACCCCCGGCTTGGCTCTCCTTTGGGGAGTAAGCCCCGCCCCCACAGACCCTGCTTCGCCAACCTCGGGCTTTGTACCTGCAGAGGCTGGGCTGTGTCGAAACTCTGTAGATTTTAGGGGAAATCTCTGTTAGGTCAGAGCCTTGCCGCTCTCCCTCTGGGAGTTTCCAGGGCTGTGTGGGCTCAGGGTCAAGGTATTTGTTGGAGAAGTTTTCAAGCTGGTCCAAGGCCAGCACTCTCCGTACCCTGCCTAGGTGGCTGGGGAGAAAACTCCAAGGTGACACTTACAAAAGGAAGAGAAATCACCTCTGCCCGATTGTGTTGGGAGCAGAGCTGGCACACGGGAAGAGGGCAAGGCCGGCATTTGTCACAAGCCCAGGGTCTGCAGGACTGTGACCGTCACCTCGCTTGGCTCTCCTCCTGGAGGCAGCACACCTCATCTCTACTGTGGAGAAGAAATAAACCCAGTTGGCAAACGTCACCCAGCGAGCCAGAGCGGAGGCAGCCTCCCCTCTCCAAAGCCCGTGTTCCCTGGCTACTGTCTCAGCTGAGAGACAAACTATACAGTGGTGTCAGAGCAGTCCGCTTGAGAAACAGGCTGCTCGGGATGAAATCCCGACCCCCGTAGAGGGGTCTCTGTGCGGCTCTGGAGGGCTCGTACACGCTGGGAAGCTGTTTCCTCGTGCGTAGAAGAATAGTGGTGGACTGGGAGCTGCTGCGCAGCGCAGGAGCCCTGTGAGTTGGAAAGGGGTCCACAGGAGGAGAACGCTTTGAACAATGGTCTGATGTGATTCATGATGTGACTTGATTGGGAAAGTGCAGCGTCTCATTTCCAGACGGCAGAGCAGCACCAGGAGGGAGGAGAGGTCCACCGCGGGCCCTGAGGGGAAACAGCACAGCGCCCCCAGGAGGAGGCATCTCGCAGAAGAGGAAACAGAAACAGCCGCACAGGGACTGACTGACGCTGGCTGCGGTGCGACCTCGCGCTGGTGCCTCTACCTGCACCAGCACTTCCTTTCTGCCCGGCTCAGTCAGTGACCTCCAGGCAGACTCAGAGCTGTGCAGCCACAGAGACTGGTGACAAGGGGCCCACGACAAGCGGAGCTGGCCCAAGGGCTGTCTCCTTCCTCGGCAGCCCTGGGACTTCTGAGCAAAGCCTCTGCCCTGCCCTGCAGTCAGTGCTTCCAGCGTGCAAAGCCAGGTGGCCGTCCGTGCCTCCGAGCCCACATGCGCTGGTCTGCCTTTGTGCACGTGTTTCTTGTGTCTCTGCCCTGCGTCAGCTCTGGGGCTGGAAAGCAGGCACGGGGACGATGAAATGGAAGGAAAGCGCGGCCACAATGGCCAAGAGCGTCAGGAAAGGCCTAAGCATCCAACGGGGAAGACAGAGCTCGAACCTTGACCCGAGGCCTCCAGGGGCAGCTCGCTGGGGTCTAAAGGAAGTCACCCAGGTGAGGAAGGAGAGGACGAGGGCTGCAGAGAAAGCAGCTCGTGCAAAGGCCAGGGAGAGAAAGCCTACACATGGAGCTACCTGAGGCTCAGGGTCCAGAGCACAGAGAGAGAGGGAGGCAGGAGGGCGAGCAGGTTAGAGGTGAGCCTGTAGCAGTGGCCTGTGTGCTCAGGGACGGAGAGGAACTCGGTCAGAAGTGAGGCTTTCAGTAAACCTGTTTAGGTTATGGTGAATGCAGTGAGGGGCGTCTTATTGCAAAGGGACAATGACCTTTAACTTGCTGGCCAGCTCTGCATGACAGCGAGTGGCTACAGAAACAATGAGGGAAGACACATGGGTCTTGCAGGGTCCCTGGAGTGGGCACCATTATCCACAGACCCGGGAGGCCCAGTGCTGGCCGCAGCACGGCTCCAACTCAGCCAGCCAGCGCAGAGGAGCCTCCGCGGAGGTGCCCACCCAGGTTTGAGTCACAGTTCTGTGCCTGGGTCTGGGAGGGTTCCAGGATCCCAGGACCTCACAAGCCTGCCTGGCGATGCTTGTGGTAACACACCTTCTCTGGGCATGAGCGGCACAGAGAACACTCACAGAAGCCATGAGGAGGGAAAACCGGGCAGGGCACGGGGAGAGCCAGAGCTGCTAGGGCCTCCCTTTCCTAGCAGAGCCTTGCTGTTTCCTGTGCGCCTCGAGGAGGCCTGGGGATGCATGGGGACCCAGAGGCTTGGGGTGATTTCCTCAGAGGGAACCCACAGCACAGGACTCGGCATCAGTTTTCTGACACACAGCCAAGCACAGGGTTAACATTTCCAAGCATTTCCTGGAGGACAGGTGGAGCAAGTGACTAACAAGTATAAGGTAAAAAATAGGAAAGATCAGGAAATTCTATAAGGGGCAGAGAACCAGCGAATGTAGGTCCCTTGTGGTGTCTAGGGTTGTGGAAGCCCATAGGGACCGGGGGGAACCTATGTAATCCATGAAGAGTGTGTAGTAAAACTGCGGAAGGCTCGAAATAAGTAGTTTTTTTATTTTCAAAATAAAATCTGGTTTTCAAAACAGTAAATCTATGTCTTTGTCAAAACACCAGGAGGATTTCTAAATCTTAGCGATCCAGGTTTTATTTATTACCTGAGGTATTTGTGCTAACTCTGATGTGAGAGTGAAAGTGTTATTGGAAGTCACTGCAGATGGTTTGGAGAGGCAAACTGAGGCTCAGAGTGATTGAATAAGTTGTCCAAGTGCCCAGCTACAGAGTGGCAAGCTAGGCACTGGAGGAGTAAGAACAAGGGGGCGGGGGAAGAAGAGAGAGGAAGGAGGGTAGAGAGGGCAGGAGGAGGAGAGGGGGAAGAGAAGTGGAGGGAAAAGGCAGGAAGGATGGATGGAGGGAGGGAGGCAGGAAAGAGGGAGGAGAGAGAGGGAGGGAGGGGAAGGGAGAAGAGGAGGGGGGAGGGAGGAGGGAGGGGGAAAAGGGGAAAGAGGGAGGCAGGAAGAAGGGAGGAGGAGAGAAGGGGAGGGAGGGGAAGGGAAGAAGGAGGAAGGAGAGAGGGGGAGAAGAGAGGGAGGCAGGAGGGAAGGAGGGAGGAAGGGAAGGCAGGAGGAGGAGAGGGGAAGAGGGATGGAGAGAAAAGGAAAGGAAAGAAGGCAGGAAAAATGGAGGGAGGGAGGACAGAGGGCGGGCAGGCGGCAATCCTTGCATTCAGGGCCTTTCCAGGACAAAGGACACAGGAAAGGTGCAGCCTGTTCCCAAAAGGACCGCATCAGGAGGGAAACTCCGCAGCAACAGGACTTGTTCTCGGCCTGTCAGAGCCCACTGCGGGGTGAGGGTTGGGGTGCTCCCTCCCCCACATGTGGCCAGAAGGATGAAGAAGACGAGCTCCATGCCCTGCTGCATGCCCAACTTCATGCCCAGTGGGGTGTTAAGGCCCAAGCGCTGCCCTCTATTGTCATTGGCATGGAGAGATCCTGGCCCAAAGATGCAGAAGGAAGAAGGTGTTTTACGGCAAAACACAAAACCCTTGTGGTGCCAGCTTAGGCTGAAGAGAGATGGCCCGTCAGGCAGGTGTGTGCCCAGGGTGGTGCCCAGGGCGGGTCCTGGCCCTGCCCTTCAGTCTGAGCAAGGATCAGACTGCAGGCTCAACGCAGGAAGACTCTGATGAGCTGTGTACTCTGGCTCACGTGTACTTAGCCTGTCCCAGTGACCTCTAGCAGTCCCCAGGTGGGTCCCCAAAGAACTCAGGAGCCAGCCTTGCAAGCTACCCCATTGCCCACTGCACACCCCTTGTCTGGCAGTGACCTCATCCTGTGCAACCCTACCCTAAGTGTGGCACTAAGTGAGCCGCGTGTGCCAGGATCTGTTGTCACAATGCCATTGATAACAGAGGAGGTCAGCTCCGTGGCTGTCTGCCGGGGTGCACCACGCGTCCCAGACAGCAGGCGGCTCTGGTAGAAGCCACTGGGATCTGTGAGCCCAGGAGCATTCTGCTCTGCTGGCGATTGTTGCTCAGACTGAAGGGCAGGGCCAGGACCCACTCTGGGCTCCGCCCTGGGCACACACCTGCCTGAAGGGCCGTCTCTCTTCAGCCTAAGCTGGCACCACAACCTGGGTTCTTCTACTGGAACCTGGGTGAGTTTTTTTTTTTTTTCTCTTCTTGTGTGAGTCCATGAAGACCGAATTTAGCTTCTTGGCTCTGCACCTTTGATTCTGAGCCAGACAGAGGACTCATGTGACTGTGCCTGTCACATCCCAGGGGACAGCAGGTGCCAACACCAGCTGCAGCTGTGACTCCCTGACCTGCACTCTGGAGGGGCTGAGCACACAGTCCACCTTCTGAAGAGCTGTGAGGGGACATCTGCTCACCCTGCACGGGGCTCTGCAAGCGGAAGTGCTCTCCCACCCTGCAGGCTGGGCTGGACCGCCCTGTGCAGGGAGGGGGCTTCCCGTGCTTGGCTGAGCTCCAGACCCCCTAGGAGGAGACTCCCCATACTCCATTTCTAGAAGGCCTTTGAAAGGCAGATGCCCCCTGCTGCGCAGCCTGGGCCTCTGCTCCGAGCTGCTGTTTGGCATGAGGTCTGACATCTGACTCGTGCTTCCATCCCCGGATCCTTCCTTCCAGGGCACACTTGCCTTGATACCACTGGCCCTCATTACAGAAATTCCTCCAAGATCAGAGTCAGAGCATCTGGCCCAAGAGTCCCTGTGGCAGCATTGTAAAGGAGAGGGACCAGCACCGGGCAGAGGGAGACTTGGAACCAGGGGGCAACAGCTGCTTCAGCCCTCCCCCCTCGGGAGCCGTGGAGCTGCCGTGGCCTGGGGCGGCCCCATGCAACCTCTCTGCTCTTTGTTGCTCAGGCACACCTCAGGAGGGATCCTGTGTGACCTGGTCCAAGGCAGTCACCTCGGGGTTGAGTGACAGCAGAGCTCAAGGAGGATTTGAACCCTGGGCCACCAGCCGGGTTCTGGGCATGTGGAAGGCCTTCTTCCGAGGAGGAAGTTAGACAGCTCACAGAGACCTGGGGGAGGACAGTGGGGTGGGGGTGCAGGGTGCAGTGGAAGAACAGGGGCTGGAGCCTCCTCTCTGCTGTCGTCCCCAGTCGCAGCAGTGCGGGTGCAGGAGTTGTGCTTCCTGGCCCCCAGGCTTTCACTGCAGAGGGCTCCCGTTGGACCCACCACAATTCCCTTGCTTGCCTGGAAAAGTGAATTTCTAGGTGATCCACCCTGAGATAGCTCGGATAGCAACCCTATGACATGCTCTTCCTTTTGGATACTTGGCAAATATGTTCAGGGTGCACCCGCCGCGCCAGCACCACGCTGAGGTGGCACATGCGCCCTCACTGGGTGCCTTAGGGGGAAGATTCTCAGCCCTCCTCCATGGATGGAGAAAACAGAGGCTTAGGTAACCCAGTCACGGGCCCAGGATCACGCTGCCGGATTCTTATGCACATCTGCTTTGCCTTGACAGTGCTCTTTCATTCATCCTCTGTTATTAAACAAATAAGTACTGGACGTGTACGTGCTGCCCAGCACTGCCTGGCGCCAGGCCCTGCATGAAGCTCTGCTCTGGCCTTGCTGCCGCAGGGCTGCTGCCGCCTTCTAGGCAGAGCTGAAGCACAAAGGCTGCTGGGCCAGCTAGGATGTGCCGGCTGCGGGAGCAGAACAGCTCCTTCCACCACCAGCAGCTTCTCAGCTCCAACCAAATATTACAGCCCAGAACTGCCTTCCTGTCGGCACGGGGAGCCAGAGCCCCAGATTGTGTGCGGAATACCTTGCTATTTTGGAACGGGGGACAAATCCCGCCATTCTTCATCATGCCTGTGGGCTGCACAAAAGCTCATGTGGGCTCACTGGCCCTGGGGTACCACAGATGCCCCGGTGCCCCCAAGCTCAGGCCAATCTCACAGGGGCAGATCAAGAGTGCCCCATATTCTGAGCACAGAGGCGCTGCCCACAACGTCGCAGGAAGCGCCAAGCTCTGGCTCCAGTTGTGCTGCTGGGTGAGCGGGGCAGCCCCTGTGGGCCTTGCTTCGCCCCTTGATGCGCTCGCTATTCTTTCCTGAGCAGGTTATTTGCTGACCTTCTTCTGTCAGGAAACAGCTTGATTGTGGGCGTCCGCAAACAGAGAGACAAGGCTACGTGACCGCCGCTCACGGCCTCCTTTCCCCCTCATTCCTGCCGCCCCCAGATGGTCCTGAGATAATGCCACTGCTTTCCTGCAAAAAGAAAAAAGAAAAACCTCCCAGCATTCCCAGCCACGCCGCGATCCCCTCTGACCATCAGGAATGCAATTTTTCACCCTCTCCCCGGCTGTCAGTGTTTCCTCTGTCTTATCTTCAGAGGCCCGGAGGGCCGAGCGGGTCACATCAGTGCCCATCACCCGTCTCGGTGGGAGTGCAGGGCTCACGTAGGCCACGCAGGCGTGCAGACTTGGAGATCCGCCCCGGCACGGATGCTTACATGTGTCTGGGCCTGGCCTCACAATGGCCCCAAAAGCGCGTGTGATAGCGATCTCGCTCATTCTTTCAGCTGTTAAGACTGACATTCTCTAATCCAACAAGTGGCATTCTTGCCTCTCACAATCCCTTGGGAGATAAGAACAAGATGACCTTAGCCCACAACCCTGGCACCCAGCCCAGCTTTGATCTCTGATCCCAGCAGCAGATAGAGCACATCTCTCTGCAGCATAGTGGATGGTGCAGGAGGAAAGGAGTGGGCCTCACAGTAGCTGCTGCCTTCTCCCCAGATACTAATTCGTAGGAGGGAGAATTAGGCCTCGGCGATCAGGGTCAGCTGGCACCATCGCTCAGAGCCATCTCCCAGGTGCAAACCAATGCCAGATGTGCCCATCTCAAGTTATGGCAATGCACTGAACAAACCGCAGGGTACTGGCAAGCCTTGGGAGGAAAGGCTTTGTGATGGAGGCTTTCGCTATTCTCCATTCTCCACATGCTGTGCTGCGTGTGCTGTGCTGTGTGTGCTGTGTTGTGTGTTGTACTACGTGTGCTGTGCTGTGTGTACTGTGCTGTGTGTGCTGTGCTGTGTGTGCTGTGCTGCGTGTGCTGTGCTGTGTGCTGTGCTGT
>NDGN011463691.1:2507-15821 GCA_002564285.1 Tympanoctomys barrerae
AAAAAAAAAAAAAAAAAATTGAGTACTGTGGACTTCCCAGTATCACTATTAAAACTTACATGTGAATTTTCTAAGCATGCAAAATATGCATATATTTTTAAATAACAAGACAAATCCCAGTAAGCTTACACGGGATTATAGTGTGGCAGGCTTGGCTTCATGTGTGCTCCATGCATCGGCGTCTTTAGTGCTCACAACAGCTCTCTGAGCTGGAAATGACTGTCACTGTCCCCAGACACTAACACCAAGGCACAGAAATGGCACTGCCTTGTCCAAGGCTGTCCAGCTGGCCATGGGGACAGATCCTGCCCACATAACAGCCCAGGGCCCGAGCTCTGGTTCCACCCACCTGCCAGAGGCACAGGAAGGCCGAGGATTGGCTGAGTCACAATGCTAAGAAGGCAGGGGGGCGCGCACACGCGGCCCTGCCGTGCTCCCCCGAGTGCACCTAAGCAGGTGTCGGTGCCTTTTCTCTTGTCCTAGTAGTTGGAGGAGAAACGGGCCTTGCTTAGCCAGCCTAGAGCACAGTGCAAGCAGTCTCTTGTATGCTGGATCTAAGAATGAGATGAGACACAGGGAGAGACAAGCCTCATGTCAGAGGTGAGGGAAAGAGGCCCACAGCCTCGTAGCGGGGAAGCTAAAGTCTCAGCTAAAGCGGCTTAGGAGAGGCGAGAGATTCTAGACACAAGAGCAATCAGGTGGGGCCTTGAGAGCATCACACCAGCGGGAGACAGTTCTCCTCTAGGGCCAAATGACAAAGCAGCAGACACAGCCCCGTGCTGCCCCTGAGCATGACCTGGAGCAGCACGCTAACACGGCTTCAGGTTCCTGGGCTGACCCTGATGTTCCTACAACAACTACGTTCTCAGTGATCGCAGCAGTAGCGTCTGTTTAGCCAGACACTCTGCCTGTTTTCACTCAACAAACTTCACTTTTCCAGGCTGTTCAGACATCTTCCCAGGTCATGGTTCTGTCTCTCTCTCCTAAAATGCATTTGGTACAGAGTCTCAACATGCAGCTCAGGGTCATAGTGATCCTCCTGTTTCAGCCTCCCCAGCACTGGGATTACAGATGTGCGCCACCACGCTCACTCTTGGTAGCCGACTCAGTGTGCCCTGGGGCAGGGCCAGGGTGGCATGTGGTGCTGGGAATCCAACCCAGGTCCTGTGCTTGCCTCAGCAGGCGCTTTTCCGTGGAGCTATCCCGCCGGCCATGGTTCTCCTGAACAGCTCGGCAGTCCTCACTTGCACCCACAAATGCAAAGCTTCACCTGGAGCTCTGTGGTTCCTCAGGCCGTAGTAAGCCTACAGAATTGTACTTCCCCTCGTCTGCAAATGCCACAAAGACTGACAGTTTGTTCCTTCCCAGTGTCACTCCCCCTTTCCCAGAATACTGGCATCTGCCAGGGCGCAGTTACTTTCCAGGGGGGCAAAAACGCCTGTCTTCAGCAGAACTATTGTGCATTCCTTTCGTGTATGAAGAATCTGATTTAAATATGAATTCATAGAATACAAATATCCAGCACTCAAAAGAATTGTGACTGAGTTACAGTTTGTCCAACCACAACAGTTGTCATGTCATCCTTCTCTGCCTGGTGATGTCCTGTCAAAAGAAACTAGACGACAATGTTTGGAAAGATAGCACCATTAATCATATGAAAGTGATTTATTTTTAATCCACGTACTGCTCTGTCCGCTAGTTATTTGTGAATATGTAACAAGGCCAAACGTTGAATATTTGGTAATTGGTTTCTTGCATTTCCATTATTTTTCTTTTCCTTTTGAGTTTGATGTGTGTGGAGTTTCTCAAATACTTAGTAAATGAATCCTGGACTCAAATATGGGCATTGTTTAAAACAGGTTGTTTATTTAATAAGTTCTTTTGAGTGCCTTGGTGGCATCAGGTGTTGTCTGAGGCAAAGCCATGAACAAGGCCAGAATCTCTGTCCTCACTGGACAGGGAGGCAAAGCCAATTAAAGAGCAAGCAAAGACACACACCACACTCAGCTCAGTGGACTAAGCCCCTGCTTAGGCAAGCGCAGGACGGGGTTCGATCCCTGGCACCATGTGCCGCAGCAGCTCTTCCCTGGGGTTCACTGAGCTGGCCCCCAAGACCTGGCATGCTGGTGAACTCCTGTAATCCCAGAGCTTGAGAGACTGAAAACAGGAGGATCACTATGAGTCCGCGCTTCCTAGTGAGACCTGTACCAAATACAATTTAAAAAAGACACACTCACAGCCACATTGCAACACATTCTAGCAATAGAAAAATGGGCTACTGCAGAAGAGAATTACATTGCAATCACAGAGTTCTGCCTCCTTGTTCAAAGCCACTTTTCATGGCGGAGAAGAGTCCCCCGTGAGCAGGTCCCCAAGTCTGCACCAAGAGTTCCTGGCCAGGCCCCAGCTGAGGCTGCTTTGCAGATCACTGATGTGTTCTTAGACCTCACGGTGAAGCCTACTGGTGATATTGGTCATAACGAGCTTTCTGAGAGGCTTTTTGGTAAAGATATGTAAATATATACAATTAGCAGGTTTCTGGGAAGATGCTTGAACATTCGTCTTTGGATTGTCACCGTCCAGATGCTGAGGAGTCATGGAGTCCTTGGTCTTTCCAGACACTAACTGGGAATTCTTGCAGCAGAGCTCCCTTCCATATGCTGAGCAGAGAAAGCCTCTCAACTCTGGGTGCACTCTCTTAGGCTTATTATCCAAATGGCTCACGCCAAGAGGCAAATGGAGGAGAAAGCAGGGCTCAAGAGAGGAGGAAGAAGAAATAGAGAACATAGAAACAAAGATGGCAGCAAGACAAGAAGCATAAGCTGGGAGAGCAAGCTCCTGGTCACGAAGGGCTACGTGCTCCATCGCCTTGCCCCGCCTGTGCGAGGCTCAAGCACAGTCACCTCGAGCCACGCCTGAGGACATACTTGCGTATGTTTGTGTGTCCTATTTCAGTGCACGGTCCCACTCCCTGTGGGAAGCCCTAAGGTTGGAGTCAACTCATGGTCCTCATGGCTTAGTCCCCTCCCAATGCTGACAGTTTCTTGCACTTGTTAAGGTATGGGCATGCCATCCCTGAGCTTGTGTCAAGTGCCACACACCCCTCAACCATCCTGTACTTTTGCAGTGCTGAGACAAAATATCTGACACCCAGAGTTCAAGGAGGAAAGGTTTGTGGAGGCTTCAGGCTGCAATCAGCTGGCTCCCCGGAAGGGCGGCTCATGGCTGATCCAGCAATCACCCACCTTAACCCTAGCACCCTCAGTCCTAGAGCTGCACACTGGAGATGTTGCCACCTTCAAAAAGCCCACCTCCCGTGAGTGCATCGGGCTTTGGGGACATCGAGGCACAACCGTAGTGTCTATATTGTAGAATTCCTTATTACAAAGAATGATAACGCCGTTCTCTACCTCACAAATCCTCAGCGGCTCCCTCCTAACTATGGCTGGGGAGCAAACTCCCCCCATATTCAAAATCACGACTTACTGTTATCTGTCATGTTTCTCAGAGTGATGGGTTCAGCCGGGTGGTTCCTGCCCTGCTCCTTCATATAGATGCAACCAGAAAGTGTCATCTGCAAGTGTTTTTTCTCTGGTGCGTGTACTACGGTTTCTGGATCCACTGTCCCTGGGCAGATGTCTCTTTACATGGCCTCTTCGTGTGGGTCCTTGTGCTTCCTCACAGTATGGTGGTCATCATGTAGGCAGATCTCGTACATGACCACAGGCTGCACCAGAGTTAGTGTTCCAAGGGGCAGGAAAAAGTGTCCCCCTCTTAAGGCTTGGTCCTGGAAGCCATGTAGCTTCACTACTGCCATTTTCTATTGATCTGAGAGCACCATGTTCAAAAGAATATGGCATAGGCTCTTCTCAGTGGACTGAATGTCAGAAAAGTTCTGGCCGTCTTTACCACAATGCTCTATCCATACGACAGACCTTGTCACACATGAAAAGACAAGCCAACACGCTGTCTTTTGTGTGTGTCATCCTCTCCAGTTCCTTTAATCTTTAAACCACCCCTAGCACTCCTAGCCTTGTAGTCAGTCCCAGTTGTCAAAATCCTGCTGAAAACCTGGCCTCCAAGACTTGATTTTTCTATCTCAGATATTTGTTCCAGTACAAGGCTGCAAACTAATCTGTCTCCGTTTTCTGGGAAATATAATTCTGTGTATACAGCCCAGGCCTGTGCTCCTCCATTTATCAGCCATGCTACACTTTTGATCTGTGTTTAGTTAAAAAGACATTTAACTATGAAAGTAAATGAAAAATGTATAAATTATGGAACAACAAAAGGAGAAAAAAGATCTCTGGGAGTTAACCTGGGCCACCCTCCTGCTATTTTTTTCTGATAATGTCTGTGTAGGTGTAGGGGTGGTCTGTAGCTGGTTTTTTCTCCACTTAACACAGTGTTACGGGCCTTTTCTTCATGTCAGTAAATCTCTGACTTTATCTTCCCTCATGGCGACATCATGGCATATTTTCGGTCAAGAGAAATACCACCTAGCCGTTCTCGTTAAATACAGTTAAGCCAGGTCTTCTCTCCTGTCTCCTTGGGTGTGTTTTAAATCTAGATGTAAGAATTCAGCCTTTTAAAATTAAAAATTATCTTGTGGCTTTTAAGGTAAGTTGTTATACCTCTGATATTGTTTTAAGTTGTAGTTTTATCAGTGTATCTTGCTCAGATTTATGTAATTTTAAAATTGATGAGTGAAACAGTCACCGATGCAGAATTTAGAACAGGAGAAACCCTCCTCTCGCAGACCACCCTTCAAATTTCGCTGCCCCATTGACCAAACGCCGCTCAGTTAGCCATCTAAACCGCACTAGTCATCGCTTGTTTCTTGTTTCTCTGTCCGGACACAAGAATTTCCCTGAACAGAAAAGGGAAATTCTGCTCATCATTTTACTCTTTGGACACATTCCATCTGTCGCGTCCCTTCTCATATGCATCTTATAATTTTATTTAAAAGAGATTGAGTTGCTTTGGGGATAATGTGTTCTTTTTGAACCTGTGTTGTGTTTTTCTTTTGTGTTCAAAACCAACTGTTTAATTTTCCATGGATTACACACAATTCATCACACCATAAATAACAAAATCCATTTTTAAAAATTCCGATGATTTTCCAGTTCCCTGCAGTCCCCCGAAGTGCACCCCCAGAGCTTGGCAGTCTCATCTTTAAATCCTTCAAGTGTAACACAGTGTAGTTCAGTAGGGACAAGCGACTTGGACTTACCCACAGCAACAATGAACTTTCCTCAATCTCTTCATTTATCTCAGATTTCTGAACCCTAAAAAAATTGTTCTACCCCTTCCTTCTAAATATTTTTTCCCCTCAAAAGGGGGAGGCAAAATACAAGTGGGGTCCTTGTGCCTTTTCCCTACCTCCCGTCCTATTATACCACACGATTTGAGTTATGGATCCATTTCTTTCTGCGCCAAACTGCTCGAGTGCTTGATCGCCATGAGGGGCTACAGGGACCAACAACACTCTGTCACAGGCATCTTAGAGCTCCGGTTTGCAAAGGGACAGCAATGCAACTCAATGTTTTAAAAGCGGAAACATTTTAAAAAGAGAAATGGATCATGAAATGTTTCAGTGCAGAATAATTTCTGACACACCTAGCTGGAGAGATTCAGATTTTGCCACCTTCCTCTCTGCCTTTCTGTCACGCTCACAGTGTCACATTTCTCTCTGGTTTCATTCTCCCATGGAGGAGCTCCAGACTGACACCTTCCATGCCCCAAACTCTCAGAAAAATGCAGTTGTTTTGACAAAAGTTCCATGATGAGCTCTGACCGGATTGGCTTGGGTAAGGTCACGTGCTCATTCCTGAGCCAAAATCCAAGAACATTCTTTGCTCTGGCTGGCCTGACATGGGCCGAGTGTCTACCTGTGGTGCTGGGCCAAAGGACAGCAGCTTTCCCCACAGGAGCCCAGAGGAGCCTGACATAAGATGGACACTGCCTGGCGGTGAAGTATGACCATGGACACCAAAGTAGAAAGAAATCCTAAGTGTGCGTAATCCACCCTAATTTCTCCTCTTCCACCCACCGGCCACCCAACATCACCTCTCATCACCTCTCATTGGGTAACCCAGAATGCAGGAGGCAAATGTCTGGGAAATATAGTTTTCAGAGGACAGAGTCAAGCAGCAGAGCCGAAAGAGGCAAATACGTGACGAGTAACTGGCAGCAAGTTAGAGGGATGGAAGGTATTTTCATCCGGGAAATGAACACTATGTCTTAATCCTTTTCTTTGCCTTAGGAATATTTAAATCCTGTTTGCTTTTGAAGAAAGAGAAATTCATTTCAGTTGCTTCTGGCCCTGTGGGGTAGAGGCTACTGGGGCGCCAGGTGTCTCTGGGGCTGCTGCCTGGCCCTGTTTACTGTTTCTGTTCTTAGACCACGAGAAGACTGAACAGCGCTGGAGAAAAGGCTGGCACCAGTGGAGTTTAGAGGGCTACTGCAGTGCCCAGGGCAGGAACTACTGTCCTTCTAAATCTGAAGCACAGGCATGCGCAGCGTGACAATGGGGAGACCCTGTTGGAAATAGTTAAGGAGTTTCGTCTTTGTGTGACAAGAATCACAAGGAGAACCCTCACAGACCTGCACAGGCTGGTTATTTCCCTGCTTGGTGCAATCTGCAGATGAGATAAACACAGGTGTGTGAGGCTGCGGCCCACATAACAAGGCACGCTGCTTCACAGGGAGCTTTTTATGAAGACATGCATGCTCTAAAATAATGACAAAAAATACAGCGTAAGGAATACACCAGGGACATGGTCACTTACACCACCAGGTGTGATGGGCTGCACATCACTCGCCTATGGCTGGCAGCGCAGCAGCTTTGCTTTTCCGAGCATCAGTGCAAACCCATGAGCCATGAGTGGTGCCCGCTGCAGGGGCCGCCGTACGGAGGAACAAACCCGTGAGCCACGCGAGGTGCCCACTGCAGGGGCCGCCGTACGGAGGAACAAACCCGTGAGCCACGCGTGGTGCCCGCTGCAGGGGCCGCTGTGCTGAGGAACATTTCAACTCCATTATGATCTCATCAGACCTCACCACTATGTATGCCGTCTTCATTGACCAAAACACCATTATGTAGTGCATGATTAGACACATGTATATCTGGTTTCTGAGTTTGCATGGTGTGAGTCACATGGCAAGTTCAGATAATGAGGGAGAACTGAGTTATCTGAATCTTTTTCTTTTGGCTTCAGAGTGTTGGATCGCCAGAGCTTGGGTGATGGCAGTGTCTTTTAATTCAATATTTTAATAACTGGTCAGCTAATGGGGCATGTCGGAACTGAACGCCAGCCCTGTCGGTCATCCTCCCCCTCCGGGAGGCCTGGGGCAGTGTGGCCTCCCTGCTGTGCTCTACCAGGTCCAAGGACACTGCCAAGGCAGTGGTGGTAGGCTTGAGGTCAGTTCCAGGAGCTAGCCAAGTCATGTAAAGGCATCTTGGCTGGAACAATTCCTGGTTCAGACAGCAACTTGTCAAAGCCACTGTTAAAACAGCAGGAATCACCCCCGCAGCCCGCTCCAGATGTGAGAGGAGTGTGTGCATGGGAGAACTCATGCCCTGCTGCATAGTCCTCTTGGTGGTTTTCATCATGAATTAGAACATTTAAGGCTTTGAGCAGGCCTGCAAGGATGAACAGTGTTTTACTTTGCTGAATGTAGTGTTTCTTGGACTTTATATGACTTCATTTCTCACAAGCACTATGAAGCTATTTCCATAGGATGCTCTCAAGGTCCCATGAACCAAGACACATTGTGCAGACGAGGGAAATCGGCCTGTGCTGAAGCTGGTAAAAACTCAGTGGGGCCAGTGCATCAGTGCTTCTGTCAGGGCCACGTGGTGGGGTGGCGGTGGCCCTGCCCGAGGCCTGGCTCATCCCAGCGGCTGGCGGCTCCATTTGGGAGGGAACACCACAGGCTTCCTTGACCTGACGCCCCCCTCCCCCTGCCCAGCCACCTGAGTTTGACAACTAATTTCTCTTGTTACTTTCTGCTCCCTAAACCACCTACCTGATTATAGTCTAGCTTCGCAAGTGAATTCCTCACATGAAATCTGGTCTGCAGATGGGGTGTTTAGCCCCCTTCTGCTTTATTATGTTGGTAAATTGGCATTCTGGGCTGTGTAGCAGTCCCCTGTGACCTTGATGAGTGCGACTCCATCTCAGAGATCCTGATGCAGTCTTGGTGGAATGAAACGAAATCCTATTTCTGAGCCTGCAAGGCTGTGGACGAGCGCCCGGTGCTGTGGTGAGTAACACCGCAACAGCCGGCATTTGCGAAGCGCTGCTTCTGTTACCTACTGCATGCGGCAGGTCACCACTTAGTGACTTCAGTGAAGAACAACCATTTCATTATCTCCCGCTGTTTCTACGGATCAGGAGTTTGGGGAGGGCTTGGCTGAGCAGGAAGGGCTCGGGTGGCGGATAGTGATGGCAGCAGATCGATCTCCTCCATTTAGAACTTAGAGCCCTCACTTGTTCACTACGCCACTGTGTGAACTGGTCAGGGCTTCCTGATAGTGCGCTGGCCCCAGCACTCCCAAGGTGACAGCATCAGGGAGCCGTGTGGAGGCGCTGCCAGCTTTTCTGGTTCTGACCTGGAGATCACATCGCAGCCACTGCCTTGCATTTGTCACCTATGCGTCACAGGCAGGAGAAGCCAGCCCCACCTCAGGGAGCCTTCAGCCACTCCTCAGCCACTGCCACGTGGCTGTGCATGCTAATTGTAGAGGCCGAATGTTCCAGATAATTAATTGTGCCTTCCTCTTTAGTCCAGTCCATCTTTCACTTGTGCGCAGAGGTCTTGCCCTCGTGGTATACTGCCTAGGTAACAAGATGGGAGCTACCAATTTGTGGAACTAGAAAATAAAGGCTCCAAGTACTTGCTTTAGTGAGCTTATGGGTTGCTTGTTGACTAAATGAAAGTGCCCTATTGAGACTGACAACACAGGCACCTTGTCTAGGTGTCCTAGGATCCCTCATCTGTTTTCTGGGCCTCCCCTTCTGTGTTCCCGAGTTTTTGCTCAGCAGCTGTGGCCTGCCCTTGGGTAACTGGAGCCCACTCTGCCCTTGGTCTGGGAATGAAATTCTTCCCACTGGTCCCTAGCCCATGCACACGCTTGGTCCGGGTCCCCATCCTCTGGCTGGGTGCTCTGGAGATCGTATACTCCAGAGCTTGATGCCAGGTGGAGCTGCCTTCTGGGGCCTCTTTGCAGAGCTATGTTTTGCCTGGTCCTCCCCTTCTTCCTCCTGTCCCCTTGCTCCCTTGTGAGTCTCTCTGGGTGTACCTCCTTCAGAATCTGCCACCAGGGAGCCTGGGAAGGGACACCAAGGAGGGGGAACAGCCAGAGGAAGCTGCTGATGAAGATTCTTTGCCAAAGCAAGCTGAGCCGGGTGGCTCCCCCAAGCCTTCAGAGTTGATCCTCTTGTTTCAAGTGACAGCAGCTGGGCAGTCAGCCAGGAGTGCACTGGGCTAGACTGGGGTTCTCCCCCTCTGCCTTCTGTGGACACAGCGCCAGCCTCTTGGGATGGAACTAGTGTCTGGGACACTTAGGGAGGAGCAGGACAATCTTCCCACCTCCAAGTGAGAGTTAGAGTCCCGAAGCCCTGGTCCTGGCTCAACCCCAACTAACTCCATGACCTTTTCTCTCACCTGCATTGCGGTCCCCGAGATCGCTCCATCTCACACATCTGTGCTTTCCTAGGACAAGCTCAGCGCCTCCGGAGAGCTTATCATCTTGTTAGGGAGGCACGACACAATTAGAGGCTTGTATATGACAGACTGTAGCACAAAGCTGAAATCAGCCCAATTAGGAGGGAAAACACAGCGCAGCAAGCAAGTGCAGCGCCTGATGAGTCTATCTGTGGAACAGACTCTTGAGGAAGGGGCTTGAGGAAGAATCGGAGAGGAGCCTCGGAGAAGGCTGATGCCTGGGTGGGGAACGGAAAAGCCCACGTGACCTTGTGCGTGTGAATGCTGCATAGCTGGGACATGAGGGCAGAGATGAGGGATGGAGAGACGGGGTCTGGGTTATCATTTAATTGCTGTTCTAACTCTAAGTGAATACACCACCACACGTGGCTCCAGTTACAGTACGCTCCTTATTTGCGGGGCTGTATTTCTATTCTCCAAGGCCTAACACACGTCACTGGAATTCTGACATTCAGAACGGGCTCTCCTGACCCCCTAAATTTTAATTAAAGTAATAATGTTACTCACAGAAGCTGTAATTTATCTTTTGCTTGTGTTCACAAAGAAGAACAAGGCAACTTTGGACAAGTTCATTTTCCTGCTTCCTAGTCCTGGTTTGTGTATTTTTGGGGTGAAGGTAGGGTGGGGGAGTCCTCGGTGAGGGCAGTCCTGACCTTCTGCTCTCCTGAGGGCCGCACAGGCAGGGGATCCTCTTTGGGCCGTGTGCTGTGCTGCTGAGCGGAGGGAAAGCTCAGTTTTCACATTCAGAAGCAGCTCCTGAGCTAAAGGGCAAGCCCTTTTAGCAAAGCCTTTTTGGGCATAAAATAGTGTGTGTGTGTGTGTGTGTGTGTGTGTGTGTGTGTGTGTTTCTGGCATTGGAGGGAATAAGCAATCAGTGATTTAGGTGAGAACTTTCCATGCAATTAACTTCCTCCAGACTGATGCAGGTGCTGCAGGGAACCGCTGGGCCAGGCTGCTTAGTAAATATCCATCCCCAGATGTAGAGCAATTCAATGGAAATAATTATATGGGGTCAATTAAGCAGAAACCCAGACCTCCTCCTGCTAGCCTGTTGGAAAGTTTTATTTCCATGAGCCAGGTTTGCTCAGGATTTAAAGTGCTTTACCTCTGGTCAAGGGAAACCTCAGGGAATACCAGCGAGTGTGGTCATTGCTGGGCAAGGTGGTCACCACTCTAGGGTCCCGGGCTCGAGTCCTGGCTGCTCCACCTGGTGACTCTGTGATCAGAGGCAAGTACTGAACACTCTCCATCTTTTGTTTGTGGGGATGAGAGGGCGCAGTGGCATCCCAGCACTAATGTCGGCAAAGCTTGTTTGAAAGGGCCTGGGATGCAGTGAGTGCTCCATAGGTAGAAACTTTTGTTATTATGATGGTGATTATCAGCGGAAAAGGAAGGGGCATTAGTGTAACCTGAGCCACCCAGGGGTGTCCGGCAGAAAGTCTCCATAAAAGAGCGTGCAGGTGAAGAGCTGGTCATGCTTGGC
The DNA here is from genome assembly GCA_002564285.1 of Tympanoctomys barrerae. Classification (NCBI taxonomy): domain Eukaryota; kingdom Metazoa; phylum Chordata; class Mammalia; order Rodentia; family Octodontidae; genus Tympanoctomys; species Tympanoctomys barrerae. Next base: position 13,723 of record NDGN011463691.1, read on the forward strand.
TCCACACACGCGGAATCTAATGAGTTCTGAGGGCAGGTGGAGCTCCACACTTTTCCTTATCCCTCTTATGGTGTCCAACAGCAGCATTCACACCACCTGGACACAACATATAACATAAAGGTAAGAACTCTGCAAGGTGGAAAGAAGGGAGATTGGCTACGGCATTTAGGACCCATGGGGTGACATGCAGTGCGTTTCCTGGACTTTTTGATTCATTAACCCAGACCTAGAATTAAGAGATCAGCGACCGAGAAATGCCAATAGGCACGGATGGTGACCATTTTGCCATCTATGCAGCAGAACTTCTCTGTCCCAGCCCCTCCTTCCCAGGGCTACTTGCACTCCCACCTAGCAAGCGGGCACTGGCCCTCGCCTCACCAGGGCCGTATCAGAATCCCACTAAGACGGGCTCACGCGAGGTCCAGAAGAACTTAACACAACACCCCAAGTATCCAGGTTTCCAATAAAACCATGGGTCATGCCAAAAGCCACCGATACCTCAAATTGAGCATAGAAAAGACAATTTAGAGATGCCAACACTGGGAGGACAGAGACGTTAAGGCTTCTGGTAAAGATATTAAAGTAGTCAATGTAAAAATTCTTCAATGAGTAATTGAAAATATGCTCAACACAAATGAAAATATAGAGAGTTCCAGCAAGAAATAGGACACATAAAGAACTGAATGGCGATTGTAGAACTGAAGCACACGAAAGCTAAAAATAAAACTCTTAGAGGATAGATTTGACTGCAAAATAGCAAGGACAGACAATGTAAGCATCGAACTTAAACAAGAGAGAAACTTGACTAAAAAAAGTGACTAGAGACTCAGAGGATTGTAGGACCACAACAAAATATCCAAGAGCTGCACGGTCAGATCGTGGGTGAAGGCAGAGAAAGGACAGAGATAGAAAAGTATTAAAACATTTTTACAAGTCTGAAAATCTCCCAACTTTGGCAAAGGATGTACCTAAAATAATATGATAATGATTTCATGTGATGGGCATTTAATTATTGAGGTATATATTATTTCAAAGCATACATCAGTTAATCCAAGTGAATACATTTAGTAATACAATTTTTAATACGTACAATCTAACATCAGACAATGTAAGCATTGAACTTAAACAAGAGAGAAAATTGACTGAAAAAAGTGACTAGAGTCTCAGAGGAATGTAGGAGCACAACAAGTATCCAACAGCTGCATGCTCAGATCCTGGGAGGAGGGCAGAAAAAGGACAGAGACTCAAGATAATAACTCAAAGATAAATTAAAAAGGAAAAAGAAACCCATGAAAATATACCTGTATGAACTCAAGAATCTGCATAGATTCCAAGAAGAACGAACCCAAAGCCAACTATGGAGACTCACCACCATGACGTTTCTGGAAACAGAACAGGAAAAATCTGGAAGGTAGCAAGCAGGAAATGATGTATTGTGTATGGAGGAAATGCTACTCAAAGGCAATGGATTTTTCATCAGGAACCATAGAGTTCATAAAGGAGTAGAACGATGCTTCTGAAGCACTAAAAGTAAAGACATCTCAACCCCAAATCCTATAGCCAGTGAAAATATCTTTCAGGAATGAAGGTGTAATTAATTTATTCAAAAATAAAGACATGCTAACAAGGTTTGACACCAATAGACCTACCCCCAATAAACAGCTGCAGGAAATGCTCTAAAAAGAAAATGATAAAGCGAAGAGATTAGGACACAGGAAGGCAGAAAGAACGTGATAAACAAAAGCACACGTCAATAAAATACGCTTCCTTTTCTTTTCCTTGAGTTTTCTAACTTTGATGATTGAAGCAAAAACTGTTACATTTTTCTTAATGTGTGCACAGGAAATATTTTAAGTAATCATACTGTAAGAGGGAAAGACAGGGATATAAACGAAGTCAGGATTTTTCTGCTTCATCCTGGTAAAATGAAAAGCCAACAGGCTGATAGGGCATTACAAATTTTATATAACATGTAGACGAGTAACCATTAAAAGGTTGTACAAGAAAACATCTGATGGGGCTGGGAAGATAGCTCAGTAGAATAAGTGCTTGCCTGGTAAGTACAAGGTCCTGAGTTCAATCCCCAGTACGACCAAAAA
>NDGN011463693.1:0-11032 GCA_002564285.1 Tympanoctomys barrerae
AGCAATATCCTCATTGATTTTCCAAGTCTTTAAAACATACTAAAGTTCTCTCTCTCTCTCTCTCTATTCTCTCTCTCTCTTTTTCTCTCTCTCTCTTTCTCTCTCTTTCTCTCTCTGACAGGATCCCACTATATACTCCACACTGGCCATGAACTCTCCATGTAGTCCAAGCTGGCCTTGAACTTGTGGCAATCCTCCGGCCTCAGCTTTCCTAGTGCTGGAATTGAAGGCATGTACCACTGTACCTGTTAAGTTTTGTCTTTAGAGGTAGAAATAATTTCATATCATCACAACTTTGTCTTTGAAACCAACTGCTAGATTGCAAATGTCAGACTGGCTTTCCTCACAAAATATTAACCGAGAAAGGCTTTCACCAACAGACACACCATGTGCATTTTTGGAGATGATGCTGTAAGGGCCTTCTTTGTGCTTAGCTACCTGTACATTAATGTCAACTTCATCATAATTTAATACATTCATTCATGCCTAGAAAATTTGTTTGAGTTTGAGGAACTATAGCAGCCACGCCAGTGCATCCACTTCCTAGCGCTGCTGTAACAAAACGCCACAAAGTAAGTGGCTTAAAAACAACTTCAGTTTATCCTCTCACAGCTCTAGAGATCTGAGCCCAAAATTGCGGGGGGCTGGCAGGGATGCAGGGCCAGACCTTGTCTGAAAATTCTAGCAGGAAGTCTTTCCTTGCCTCTTCAGCCCCTAGAGGCACCCAGCGTGGGCTGGTGGCGCGTTCCGGCCAAAGCCCGCCTTCCCCTCTGCTTCTCTCTGGATCCTCTTCAGACCTGGGAAGACGCCCATCCTCAGACTTAGGGCCCCTCTCAGCCAGCTTCTGTCTGGAGGTCACCAGCTGGTGACACCTGCAGTGACTGTTTCCCAAAACGGACATGTTTACGTTCCAAGTGGATATGACTATGAAGGGACAGATTCAACTAACTCCAAGCCAATTAAACTAACAGAAAAAAATTGCAGCTAAAAGATAGAAATTTTCTTCTTCATATTTTAAAACATATTTATTTACATTTTTAATATTGAAGGATGGGGCAAGGGAAATAGCTCAGTAGAATAAGCGCTTGCCTGGCATGCGCAAGGGCCTGAGTTCAACATCCAGTTCTGCCAAAACAAACAAACAAACAAACAAAAAACTATATATATATATATATATATATATATATATGTGTGTGTGTGTGTGTGTGTGTGTGAGAAAAGATAAATTTTTGAAGGTATTAGGCAAATTTGAATAGAGGCAAGGATGTTCAATATGTAGAAGAATTTGAAATGCTTAGAAAGAATAAAACAAAGAAAAAGTCAAGAAACTAAATCAGGTCTAATTGTCCCGAGGTTGTGCACCTAAAAATTCTCACAAGTTAGCAACCAGACTAACCGAGAAAACAGACAGACAGGCCTTGAAGCTCGTGGGGCGGCTGTCCTAGCCCAGGCCCGTTCTCAGGCACAGCACGTTGCCCGTGTTGGATCGCAATAGCTTTCTCGCCCCTCGCTTTTTGTACTATCTATCTTTCACTACACAGTTTATGTGTTGAAGTTTTCGTGTAAGAGAAAGCGTGCGGTGTTGGAGCTGTGCGTCGGATCTGCCACTGTGGGCAGCGTTCTGGTCTCGAGTGCGCCCCTTCTCCTGAGATGGCCCAAGTTACTCCAAGTGCTTCGGGTGGAAGCGCACCACTTGTTGAAAACAAGTGAGAAGTTCACTGAGGGCTGAAAAATATCATTGAAAAATCTGAAATCCCTGAGACTCGAACTATTCAGTTAGCAGTTTGAAATTCTGTCCATTTCCACAGAGGATAAAGCCTAATACGTCATCAGGCCAACCTTACTTCTGCCCATATTTAATTACCTCAAACCAAATTCGTAAGTGGAAAACTGCTTACTGGGGAGATGCTGTATTATACATAAATAAGAATAAAACACATTATACATAAAGTGTTTCTATGAAAGGGTCCTTGAGGGTAACCGGAGTACACGTGGAAAGGCAACTTAATGGGGTGAATAATCAAGCCTGTTAGGACTCCACCACAGTGCAGCAGGTCAGGCTTTTGAATAGAAAGCGTCTTAAAGCAGGGACTTCGAAGCTGTCTGTCACCACCCGCCTCTATACCGTCTTCATCTTATGAAACTGCTGTTCTTAGTCCATTAAGTAGGACTCCTCTTTTTGCCTTTCCTCCTCGCCCTGGAAGTTTCCCGCATTTGGTCTTTCTCTATGATTTTTGACTTCTCTAGTTACCTTATGTAAATATAATATTAAATTATTTTTTAATGTAAAATAATTGGCAGGTTGGAAAGGGCTCTGGCAATCAGCAGATTGGCTGATTAACTTCATTTTGTATAATATGAGCCCACGTAACATATTTGTCAGAATTCCCTTCCCTGGAAAGCGTGAACCATCTCCCGCTGCGTGCGTTTGGTTTTCTATTACTGTGCTGACGAGCACTCCTTTTCTCTGTCTTAGCCATCAGCTCGGGACTGTGCTGCACGCGTGTGGTCATGCAAGTGGCTCTTCTAGCCCCTCCCTTCACGTCTGTTGTGTTTATGCCCAGAAGTGCGATTGGATAGTAATGCTGGTTTTACATTTTCTCCTGCTGACCACTGAGACCAGAACCTTGTGCCTGCTAAGCAAACTCTACCACTGCCTACACCCCAGCTATCTTACAGAGTTTTAGGAGCCAGCACGTGCTCCCCACTGCGGCTACACCGTCTACACTCTCCTTAGCAGTGCCCAGGCACCCTGGCACCATTCGAAGTGCTTCAGAGTTTCTCTGCATTCTTTCAAACATTTGTTATTCGCATAGTTTTTGTGATGCCAGTCATTCAGAAAGGTATTTTTGTTCTGTAGAGTTTTCACTGTGGTGAGACAAACTATGAGGTAAGCCAATACTTAAGAGACAACGTATAAATTATGTAATGGTGCGAAGGTGCAAACTGGGAAGAAAGAGAGAAAAGCCACTGGCCCAGCCTCCTCGCTGTCATCTAAGAGCATCCTCCCTGTCTCTGTCGGTGCCGCGGGGGAACAGTGCCTGGCTGCCTGTCCCTTCAGCTTAGCGGAAGTGTGCTCAGTGGCCCACTCCAGCCAGCCCTGCAGAGGGGGTCTGGGGGAGTGGTCTCCGGTGCTGCCTTCTTTTCTGCACAGAGGAGGAGCTGGAGTAGCCCCGAGGGCTCAGGCAACGAGTAGACATGTGCAGTACAGTGGCCGAGTGAAGAAGTGCGGTGGCAGGTCTAATGTGGGTGTTGATGAAAGGTCTCATTGCGTGCAGAGATGAAGGAGCTCATTGTAGGTGCAGCCATGTGTGGCTGAGCGTGGCCCATGTGTAGCCGGAGGGCAGTGCGGCGGGCGTTCCAGTGCAGCAAGGTGAGAAGCGAGCAGGCTGTACAGGCAACCTTGGCCAGGTAGTGGGAAGCGGAATGAGGGCCTGCACACCCGGAACTGAATGAAGTCAGCGACTTCCAACCGGTGGACTGAGGGCCACTGAGGACTGTGCAGCTTCCCCGTGACTAACACTGGGGCTGATCCCTGCTCCTCGTGTCACCTGATGAGGGAAGACTCGTGGATCAGGCCTGATGCTGCTCTGGTTAGTCACTAGTCTGCATCAAGTACACAAAGAGAAAAGGGTCACAGGCAGATCCAGAAGACGGCTCGAGAACAGTATGCCTAACGCTTGAGCTGATAGCGTGGGGCTGGGCTGATAGCCCAAAAGACACACTTGGAAATGCATGGCAACAACATAAACGTGTGCTGTGCACTTGCACCCTGGGCTACAGGGCCGCAGCCTCCCGACGGGGCACACCACTGGGCTGCAGGCTGCTCGGCTGACCTGCCAGGATGGCCCCTTCTGCTGCGTAGATGCAATGTGCTCCGTACGTGCATTTTCAGCGTGGACTCCCACAGCCTGGAGTTCATACTGTAGGAAATTCTTGATGCAAATATACTCAGGCATAGGCCAGAAGCTGAACAGAGTTCTCATGTTATATAAGCTATTGTTTGCTGTTCTCTGCAGATATGTACCCTAGTACAGCATAATTGCATATTTATAAATGTTTTGTAATATTTTAATTATCTATTATGTTTAATTCAATTGTTCTAATAGTAAAACTGTACTGTGGGGGTGTGTATAAGTTGTTGAAATCATAAAGTGGTTTTCATCTTTAAGAATTTGTACATTATCACTCTGGGTAACATAAAATCACTGCAGATTTTTTGTTTGAGACAGGGTGTTACTCTGTGGCTCAGGTTGGTCTTGGGCTTGGTAGGTAGCCAGGCTGGCTTCAAACTCCTAGCCAGAGATCCTCCGGCCTCTGCCACTTGAGAACGGGGGTTGCAGGCGTGCGCCACCATGCCTGGCTAAGCCATCAAAGAATTCTGAGCAGCACAAAACTAGGTAAAATGGTGGTGTCAGGAAATTAATCTAGTGGTCTCCCAGAGCTTTAAAAGTAAAGAGTAAGTGTAGATAAACTCCTGGGAAATCTTTAGTAAAAAGTAAGTTTAGAAAGTAAATAAAAATCTTTAGTCAACACTCAGTGACGCATCCTCGGGGGGCTTAAAGCATGATGTGAGGCTACAAGGAAAGGGGGTACAAAGAAAGGGGGGTACAAGGAAGGGGGCCAGGTGCCAACCTGTCCCTCAGTTCTCAGTGTGCTCTCCAGTGTCTGCTCTGTGGACCTGGTACAGAAGAGTAACACCTGCTTCGCATGCTGGAGAAGCCCTGGAGGTGGGAAGGGTTTCTCTCAGGGCCCCATTTGCGCCTCTCTGCCGACCTCCAGGCATGGGAGGCCTCCCAAGTCTCCTTATTCTCTTGTGGAGGTCCTCTGCAGCTTGCCTTGCGCCTATAACATGAGTGGCTTCACTGACATTGACAGTCAACAGCCTCCGGTCACCATCCATGGGCTTTGTAGCAATGTCAACAGCGAGGGACCACCGGCGTATGGGTCTGCAGCACCCCAGAGGGCCGGGGTGCAGCCACTTCTTCTGGGCAGACCTCAGCAACTTCCCAGCTGTCTGATGAACCTCGCCTCCCTCTCCAGTGAGGTCTTGGTCTCAACTTCAGGGCGACACTCAGGACTTTAGGGATATTGGCTTGTTTTGAAAACTGTAACATATGTATTGTTGTATGTTACCCTGTTTCTGTCTTTGCTTTTGTTTTTATTGCCCTTGTTTTTACTCTTCAAAATAAAAGAAAAATATAATAAAAAATTGGTAAAAACTGCTTCTTTTTTCTGCTCTTTTTGAATTTCTTAGAGGGCTCCTGTTTTTTTGTTTTTTTTTTGTTTTTTTTTTTTTTTTTTTTGTATTTTAAGACAGGGTCTACAGGGTCTACAGGGACTCCTTTGTAGATTGACTCAGTGATTCTCCTGTTTCCAGGCTCCCAAACGCTGTGTTTACAGGTGCGTGTCACCACGCCCAGTCTCACTGGCTGTCTCAGTGTGCCTGAGGGCTGGACCAGCACTGCAGGCTGAACCCCCGGTCCCTGCATTTGCCTAAGCAGACGCTTTAATCTGCTGAGCTATCTGGCCAGCCTTCTAGAGGGCTCTTGTGGTGGTGGTGGTTGTTTAGTTTTTTTTTTTTTTTTTGCTTTATTTTGCTTTTCCTTAGTGTCATGTTGAAGTAGATGACATTTAAATTAAACATTCTCTACCCAAATTCTTACCTAATTTTTGTCCTTGACCAAACCCTGACAGCTGTAAATAGTATCTAGTTTTGGATGTTTACACTTTAGGAACATTTCCCATATCTCTTGATATGAAAACACAAAAGGCCAGTATTTTAGCCTAAGAAGGTTATGTTATCATTTCCGCATGTTTTTGTTTTTGGCGAAGAACTCAAGCAACATTCCGTAAATTTTTGTGGGCTCCACACAATACGTGTACTGAAAAAGCTCTTATAAGGAGAAAGCAATAAGTTAACATTACTTTTAAAATGATGTGATAGAAATTTAATAATTCTACTCATTCCATTCTTTCTGCTGTAAAGCAACACGTGCTACTTTACTAAGTTTGTCTGGGACTACGTTGCTTGTCAGTTAATCACTAAAACATGTCTTTACAACGTTCTAGTTGAAAACTTTTAATAACAAAATATTAGGTATTGTGTTTGCTCACACTTATTTAGACCTTAAGATACTTGAAGTACAACATATTTCTGAACATAACTCATTTTGCTCAAAGACTTGCGCGTAAATATCTACTTTGGCCTGAAAGTTACTCTGTAGTTGAGTCCGGGGTGTGATAATTCACATTTAATGGAAATGTGGAAGTAGGGGAGGGCGGCAGGTAGCTCCTTGTTACCTGAATGAGTGCAGGTAGCTCACCTGCGAGGCACCTCATCCCTTCATCAAGAATAAGTGATATCAGTGCTTATGAAGGGGAAAGCATTTTATATTAGCAAAGCATTTTGCTGGTGTTATTCTTTGCTAAGACATTATATCAGAGATGATAGAATTGAATAACGTTTCTCCCGCTTGCCTTTGAAATAATCAGATGCAAAACTCACGATTTTAGAAAGTCTAAGGAATGTTAAATGGGATCCAAGATCAGAATTAATAAGACATTCACGACCAGCCACCTCTTCTTCCACCTAAAAACGCTGTTTGTGATGTCACTCAGCTTTGCTAGATGGCGCTAGAGGTCAGGCATCGCATCTAGGCTTCTTTTCAGTTTTCTGTCTGAAAGCATTTGGAAAGGAATATTTATTTTTACAGAGTTGTTATTATTGGATTAAAAAAATCAGTGTATCAAGGATGCTATTGGTTGGCATCTATAGAATCATAGTCTAAGATAATTTAAGCCCAATCATTGTCCTCCAGTCCTAATGTGAAGAGACATAACAAACCCAAATAAGTGTTTTCTTTGAATATTCATGCTTGGAGAAAAGAAGGAGAAACATGCCTAGAAAGAATTTTACCAGATAAACAATTCCTAGTGGAAACTGGGTTCTCCGCCTGCATCCGTACTTGAAAGCTGCGTGCGAGAACGCGGTCCTGCTCGCTTCTCACGCTTCCAAAGCCTCTTGGCCTGGTTCCCGCACGGTGCCGGGGAGACAGGCGTGAGCGCTCTCTGCTGACTAGAAGATTCCGCGTGAGCGAAAGACGGGACTGACAGGCATAGTTTGCTTAGCTATAAATATGGAAATGTCACATTTTCAAAGAGGCGATGTCTCACATTTATTAGTTTGCTCCTTTCAGCTAAAAATTATACGATAATGATAGATATGCACATATTAAAGAATTCCCTTGGTGGTGTAATCTGACTTTGCAGCAGTTTGATGTCTGTCCTGCTTTGATACAGTTTTCTAGATGCAAAATATATGCTTTTATATTTATAGGTTGCCTCGATTTTTTTTTTTTTTTTTTTTTTTTTTTTTGGTGGAACCAGGTATTGAACCCAGACCCTTATGCTTGCCAGGGAAGCACTTATTCCACTGAGCCATCTCCCCGGCCCTGATTGCCTTGATTTTCGTATAACATCTTCCATCTGCCTATAAAGTGGGAACCTTTGTGACCTTTGCATAACCAGCTGTCCCATGATATGACCACACTAATTAAAAGCAGAATAGGCTCCAAAAAGGTATTTACAAGAAAGAAATGAGTTCAGGGAATAATTAGGCAGTGTGCAAACAGAGAGGCATTAGAAAAATTCAGCAACTTTTATCTTTATAAGATTGGAAGTGCCAACTCTTTCTAGATGTCAAACCTTAGGAAATAAAGACTGAAAAAGGTTCTGAGTGGCCACATGCATTAAGGCCTTCCAGATAAACAAATCACTCATCTCTGAAAAAACAGCACATTGTGGATACTGCCTTTCAAATTATGGCTTCAGCAGTTAACTTCCATTGAGTTTGCAGAAAAACTGAGAAGCAATGACTATTAGACTTAATTTATGACTTTGTTTCTGAGTACTGGGAATTCATTGGAAACAAAAAGATGTGAATTCACTAAAACTTTGGAGAAATTGCATAACAGAAATTGTGCAACTTGACTCTTGCAAAGAATAGGATTGTAAAATAAACATTGAAATCCTAAACTTAGCCTCAAAACACTGTCTGAGGCCTGGAGCAAGCACAATCAGAGGGCTTGTTCATAATCCCTCCCTTTGCGTGCCACTTGCCTTCTATGTCTGGGTAGCACACGCTTGCGAAGCTCATGACTGCGTTCACCACGGGGCGCTGGTGCATCCGCCCAGCGCGTCTCTCAGACCTCTGTCCCTGCCCTGTGCTCCCCCCACTGCTCCGTCCCTCCCTCCTGTGCAAGACCTGCCTCACAGTTTCCTATCCTCTTTCTTTTAGTTCACTCTTTATTTATACCTTGGGACTTTCATATAATAGAAATCTTGTGATATATATGCTTTTTAAAGGATTTTTAAAACATTTTTTGTGTCTTAAGTATAGTTTCATTTGTTTTTGGCTTTTATAAGCACCTGTTTCCAGGACACAATGCATTCGTCAAGGGAGCTGGAGGGTGTGCGACATGCATAGCACATCGGGATGCTTCTAACCGCTTGGCCCCCTTTTCCACCCCTCCCTCCAACTCCTGGTTCTCTTCCTTTTGGCAAAAGTTCCATCTCGCTGTTTCCTGTTACCTATCTTTTATTTGTTCATGGTTTAATTTATTTATATTGTGGGTTTCTCATATACTAAAACGATGTGATATTCAAGCTTGCATTAACATTATGGTCTCAAGTGCATTGGTAGCCTTAAGTGCCACATTAAGTCACTGTCTTATCAAATGATCCAATAAACTACTTATGAAAGTAGTAAGAAAATTGGACAGTTCTTGTGGAATGATGACCACCACACGGACTGCACTGAGTCTTCTGCTTAACACCCTTTCCGTCAGGGCTTCAGGAAGCGACACACGGGAGGGAGGAAGGCACGAACTGGGAAGGAGACGCCCGAGTCTGTCTCGGAGTAGCAGTTGTGCGGCGTGGGGACTCGGAGTGTGTCTCCGTCTGCGTGAGGGCTCCGCGGTGAGAGGAGAGGCGGGCATGTGCTCGCTGACTTCCAGAATATTCCCCCTCACTGCTTCCTGTCCGTGCTGCAGCCTCGCCTCCTCTTCACGGCAGCGCATGCACATTCGTGTTACACGTAACTATGTATGTTTTATTTTTTCCTGAAGAAAAAAGTTAAACAGCCTTTCATGCTTGAGAAAAGGTGAAGGCCAGGTCGGAGGCTAGCACAGAGCTTCCTGCACCTCACTGCAGTCCCCTGATTATGCGTTTTCCCCTGTAGATTCTAAGGAGAGTAACTTTTTGCTTTGGGAAACACTTGTTCCTGGGTTGAAGACGCTGTTCCGAGTCTCTTAGTTCTCACCAGGTGTTCTTCACTTGTTTTGGGATCCGGATTATGACGTCACGTTGCATTTAATCACGATTTCATGCTTCTCTCGCCCCAGGCCGTTGCTCAGAGGCCATGGCCCCTGGCGGTGCGCAAAGGTTGGGAAGTACTGCTCAGGCATCCTGTAGAGTCCCCTGAGAAACCTGGGGGTGACGTTCTTAGGATTAGGTTGGGGCACAGGTGTTGTGGAGGCAAAGCACAGCACACCTCTTTTTATTAATGGCTGTGTTTGTCGCGTATTCAGCTGTACAATTTCTCTCCTCCCCTCACCGTTACCTTTCCATACACTTCAGGAGAGGGCAGGACGTTCAGTCCGTGCTAACAGGTGAGGAGTTGCGCTTCATCCACTTAAGCATGGCGTATCTATATGAATCATTTGGAATTCTTCAATTTGTCTCTTCTCTCTCTCTAATTAATTATTTATGTCAGTATGACTTATATGTTCACATATACATTGAATTATTACTCCACAATCATTTCATTTCTTTTCTCTTTTCTTTCTTTTTTTAAAGTTTAGGTCAGAGTCTACAGGGTCTCACTGCGTAGATCGGACTCATAGTGATCCTCTTGTTTACAGCCTCCCAAGTGCCGGGATTATAGGCAAGTGCCGCCACGCCTAGTCTCAACTGCCGCCTCAGCGAGCATTGGGGACGGGGCCAGCATGGCAGGCCTGGGGCTCGAACCCCGGGCACTTTAATCGCCTGACCTATTCAGGTAGCCCTCATTTATTTTCTTCATCAAAGTGTTTTCGCTTTCTCCTTTAGGAATTCTTTCAGTTGGCTTTTGTGTTTCTTTGACATGCTGCCATATATAGTTTTAAAGAATTTCTTTGTTTTGTGGCTCTTCTAGATTCATCTCATGTAGTCCTGTACTTTCTTTTTAATTGAAGAATAGATCTCAAGGGATAATGAATAAGAGAGTTCAGAAATACTCATTTTACCCCAGTAAACTGTTCTTTTTCACACATATACTCCTCTTGTAGATATTTTTGCAATATTTCTTTTTTATAAATTATCAGAATGAAAAACCAGCCAGGGAGATAGCTCAGTGAAATAAGAGCCTGCTTGTCAAGTACAAGGTCCTGAGTTCAATCCCTGGTACCACAAAAAAAGAAAAAAAGAAAGAAAGAAAGACCATTGGTACCATCATAAAAATATGACAAATTAAACTGGATAAGCTTTAGAATTTAGGAATCCTGATGAATGGGATATACTTTCTTTTGAATTTGGGTAAAATCTAGTAACTGGTTCTTGTTGGGGATGTTTACCCCTTTGCTGGCAGCCCGTGCCCTGGTACACTGTAGCAACTGGTACAAGGCAGTAGCTTCCGGTTCCACAATTTCCTCACGTGTCTGGTGCTGAGCAAGCAAAGGTTGAAGGGCTCTGAGTGGACAGGAGGGTCGTGAGAGATGGGGATGGATGCAGGAAGCAGGAAGGATGCACCCTAAAACTGAGTGTGCGGCCAGAAAAGAAAGAGGTGCTTAAAGTACAACAGAGAATGAAACAACAACACAGATGGCGTCACAGCTAGTGTTTCCAGCTTACGCATGTCTAGCCCAGATTTCAGCTATCAGGAGACTCGGTTCTTACTATGGGGGTTTGACTCTAGGGTGATTGGAATATGGGAGCTTGGTTCCTTTAGAGTGAGGGTGTGTGTGCGTGAGAGAGAGAGAGGGGGGGAGGGAGG
>NDGN011463697.1:0-10172 GCA_002564285.1 Tympanoctomys barrerae
ATTTCCCTTAACAAAACATCATAAACATGGTGAGTCACAATTTAGCAAAACATTTCAGCCCCAGAAGGCAGAATTTAGCAAAACATGCCCTGAGTGCGGTGAATCAGGCTTAGGTAACCATTGGATTTGTGGGGAGCTGGAAAAGTGGAGGGTGTTTCTGAAATGGTACTCCATAGTGCCTGGCAAACTGTAACATTTACAGAAATAAGAGTCTCCAGGCATGGCTGGGGCAGTGGCTGGGAGCAGCCCTAGGGAAGATGGTGAGTTTTATTGGTGATGCCTGGGAAGCTAAAGAAGCGGGAGGTGTGGGCTTAGGGTTCTGGAGGTGGAAGTGAAGCAGGGCAGGGGTGAGTGCCAGTGGTTGACAGCACCCTGGGTGGGGAGGCTGAGGAAACAGCCTTGTGGAGGTCAGGGGCTGGTGAGTAGAGTCCTGTTAATGCAGAGCAAGAGGTATCAGGAGAAAGTGGGCTGCTTCATTTGGCAATGCTAGAGTGGAACCCAGGGCCTCGCTGTGTTAGGCAAGAGCTCGAAGGCCTGCATTAGCTTCGCATCTGTAACTGAAAGGCCAGGCTGTGCAGGTACAAGGAGGGGACAGTTGGTGTCTGTGACAGACAGAAAGGAGGCACAGGGTGGGATCATAAAGGAAGATCAGAACGCCTAGTTGAGGGGCTTCCCGGCCTTCTGGTCACAGCAGAGAGCCTGAGAAGGTGGAAAGCTGAAATCACAAGGACAGGGACACAGGTCAGTGAGTGAGGCGGGCGGGCTGACCGAGGCTGAGGGCACACGGGGTGCAGCCTCCCGGGCCGAGCACAGACGGCAAGCAGATGCGTGCAGGCATTGGAGCCAGGCCAGCCCCGCTGGGGAGGACAGCTCGAGCCAGGTCCCATGACAGGCAGCGCCCAGGCCAGGCTGTGGTGGCAGCCATGCTGGCAGGAGCGGGCCACTCTGCTCTTGTCTCCAGGATGCAGCTGCCGTGTGTTCTGCCTGCCCAGGGAGTGAGAACTAGGAATGGTGCTTTTCAATGAATGCCTCTCTCTTCTCCATTTAAAACCATCCATAAGGATCACTTTTTCAGGAATGTGGTTATTTTTAAGTGAAAGTTCCTGCAGATTAGAGCTAGACCTACCATGGGCTCTGGTATTACAACTCTAGGGGCAACACTGCCCCAGTCCACAAGAGAGAGGCTCTTGTCCCCAACATACACATTGTGGCTGTGAACCTCGCCTTCTTGCCATACTGCTCCATTAACCTGTGCCACGCATGCCCCAGCTTTGGAGTGGAAGGGCTGGAACTGCCCTGTGGGCATTAGGAACCTGTGGGAAAGGAGGCCTGGGTCCATCAGCCCTGAAATTTCCAGCCCGCTGGTCACCAAAATCACCAGTCAGACCTCCTTTCCATATGTAGGTAGGTTAGGGCTGAACTGTTCACCATCTAGGAATAAAAGGCAGACGAACACCTTTTTTTTTTTTTTTGAGGGGGGCATTAGTCCTGGGAGAATCCTATCCCTGGTCCATGTAGGGACTTCCTGGCAGCATTTGGCTAGGTCACCAGAACTGGACAGGTCTCTCTTGCCTTCTCTCCAGCCCCGAGCCTACAGAACCGTCGCTACCCATCCATGGCGAGAATCCATTCCATGACCATCGAGGCGCCCATCACAAAGGTGAGTGGCAGCTGCCCCCTCACTGCACAGCTAGAGCCCCAAGCCCTGTTCATATCTGGACCCCAGCTGCTATTGGGAGAAACCAGTGTTAAATAAATGCCTGGCCTGTATGTGTGCAGTTGTAAATAAGAGCAAGTGCTGGGAAGGGGCATGCAACATTGTGAGAAAATGAGGTGATACAGGGGCGCAAGCCCAGGAGAGGCTGCTCTGAGGAGAAAGCCTGTATGAAGTCCCTGCAGATGACTGGGCCAGCTAGGAGAATGCAGCTACTGTGGTTCCCAGACACCTGGAAGGAAGTGGGGAGCTGCAGCCAGGAGCAAGTGATCCAGTGAGCACACAGAGTGGAGGACTGGCCCGAGCTTGGATGCTCTAGCCCTTGAGCTGTAATAGGACCAGGATGGTTGCCTGCAATAGAAGGCACACAGGAGTTCACAGTGGGGTGGAAATGACCAGGAGATCAGGCATGTGACTGGCAGGACTCCCTGTAGCCATGCAGGAGACCGATCAGGATCATGAAAGAGAAGTGAACAGGTTGTTTTGGGCTTTGCTGGAATTCTTGGCAAGAATTTGTGGCAGCTGAGTCTAGACCTGAGGCCCCGAGAGTGGAGAAAAATGGATGGATAAGAAATGGCAGGGCCAGTGATAGCTGGACTTCAGGGGACTGTCGGAGGGTGAGGAACACCAACTGGGACTTCAGTTTCAGACACGGAGGGTGTGCAGTTGCTGTGTCAGGCAGGCCAGCGAATCCACAAATCTGTAGCTCTGGGGCCAGGACAGGTGCTGAGCATCTAGGGTGGAAGAGGGTCAAGACATGGAAAGGAACGGCCTTTTGTAAAGGGCCGTGGAGGGAGTGAGGGCCCACCCAACCTCTGAGCAGTTCTGACGCCTAGGAGAGCTCAGCAGCTCGATCCTGAAGGGAGAACGTGGGACAGCACAGGTGCACAGCAGCCTCAGCATGGGTGCTGCCCTTGGACAGTACAGTGTTGCCCCCTGCTGTCTTCTGGACCCCAGGCACACATGAGCTTGGGAAGGAGCTTGCTTTACTTCTCTCTTCCTTAGGTGATAAATATAATCAACGCAGCCCAAGAAAACAGCCCAGTCACAGTCGCAGAGGCCCTGGACAGAGTTCTGGAAATTTTACGGACCACAGAGCTCTACTCTCCTCAGCTGGGGACCAAAGATGAAGACCCGCACACCAGTGACCTGGTTGGAGGTCTCATGACTGTGAGTCCAGGGGGAACGGAAGTGCAGGGGGCCAAGTTCAGGGTCCTTGAGCCCCTCTAACCTGCGCACTCGCCTGCAATGGCAGATATACTGCTGGGCAGGGAGCAGCGGGACCGATAACCAGGTGCAGCCAGCTTGGTTCCTATGTGCCTTGCATGCAGTTCCCAAGGCATCTTGCTGTCCGTCCATGAGACAGGCTGGCCATGGCGGGGGGTGGGGGGGAGTGAAGAGGAAGTCCGTAGGCAGCTAAGGGCCACAGATGTGGGATGGGGCTCCGCAGGCCTTGTCTCCTGCTGCTTCCCCTTGATCCATTGGGATGGAGGGGGGGGTCACAGCTCTGCTTTTGGGGCTTCAGTTGGCCTCTGTGTTCTAGGTTCCCCATCTGCATATTGAGCCAACCACAGACTGAGAACGCTGAGAGAATAAACACCTGCATCTGCACTGAGCATGTGCAGAGCTTTCTTGTTGTCTGTAGTTCCCTAAAGAGTACAGCAACAGCTTCTGCATTATTTATACCGTTTCTGGTATTCTAAGTAAATCAGTCTGATTTAAAGCATCCAAGAGGATGCAGGGGGAGCTGAGCACCCTCAGATTTTCGCATTCAGGGGTGGCCTTGAATCTAGGAGGAGACCTAAAGGAATGCACGAGTAATGAAAGGGTCTGTGCTTGCACCACAGCAGCTCCCTGCATCTTAGCTACCGAATCTCATCTTTAAATCTTTATATCTGCTGTCAGACTGCACAGAGTGGAGTGGTCCTGGCCCCGTGGGGAGGCAGCAGGGGCCACCCCTCCAGAGCTCCAGGCCACACTGCGGCTTCCGAGGACTGCTCTTGTTTGGCTGAGATCTGTTCAGCTTCAGTCCTCATCTAACAGCAAGGGAGACAAAGGAAGGAAATTTTCATCATTCTTTTGGGCTCCTAGCCAAAGCTGAAACTGGAAGGATTATTTAGGAGAAGAGCAAGCCCAAGAATTTTTTATTTTTTTAAGCCCAAGAATTATTAGGAGTTTTAGGACAGTTTCCATCCAGCCCTGCCTCAAGGGCTTTCTGTCCCTTCTGCCCCTGGGCTGATCTCAGGTTCCCGCTTTCAGTGCATTGTGGACTTCAACCTCAACGCTAACGCACAGGCAGCCAGCGCATACTGGCAAATATGGCCCAGGGATGAGCTATCCCCTGCTACACCTGCTGCAGTTTCCTGTCTGGGTGATGCAGGAGGAGCCAGCACAGGCTTCCCTCTCATTCCTGTTTGGCTTTGAGAAGTGGAGGGATAAAAGGAAGGAAACACCAGGGATATCACCATGCTTGCCTCAGAAGCAGGACAGCAGTGGCTGTGGTTGCTAATCTACTTATCTCTCTTTGGAGACTAAACTCTTGGCCTAAAGATCTGAGACTTCAGGGGAGTCCTTCACTGCTTGATACTGCTTTAAACCTTAGCTCAGGCTTTCTGGGGCTGGCAGACAAACCCAGGTGACTTTTAAACAAAGACCTACATAATGAGGTCAGGGATGGAAGAGACAAGGAAACATCCTTGTGGACTGGCTTGAGGCCAAGAGCCAGGAAATAGAACATCAGATTCTGTTCACTCTGACTGGGCCTCTCTGGAGCCCTCAGATCCAGGAAATTTTCTCTGCAATTTTAGCAGCAGTGTTCGTTCTTAAAAACAAATACAAAAAAAAAAAAGTAGTTAGAAAACATTCATTTAGATACAAGTGAAAAATGAGCCCAGGTTTTTAAAGACTGTCTCCCATGGTCTGAGAGAGCATACGAATAACAGGGTCCCTAAGCAGGCACTAAGGAACATAAAAACTACATGAATCCAGTGAAGATCGCTTCTGTGACTTCACTTACATGGCTTCAAAATACCCAAAGAGAAAGCTGCCCTGAAAACCAAGCCACATGGGTGGAAACATGAGAGTGGTCACATCCACCACGTTCCCAATTCACCCCTGCCTGGGACCAGGAGCCATGAGGGGGAGCGGAGCCCTGGATCACAGCTGTTGTGCGAGGCTGGTGCTGGGCTCTGCCCCGGCTTGGTATGGCAGGAAGTGGGTGATAGGGTTCTGATCTTGGGCCAACAAAGAGCTGAGCACAGGAGGATGGGATATAAAGTACGCTCTTACCCGAGTCTCTTTTTGTTCCAGGATGGCTTGAGAAGATTGTCAGGAAATGAGTATGTGTTCACAAAGAGTAAGTGTGGATCTGTCCCTGTCGCTGAGAGCCTGTCTCCAGCCCTGGCGTCCCGGGTGTGGCAGTTATTGTTTCAGGGAGGCCCTGGTGTTTTTTCTACTTAATCATATTCAATTGTGTGCAGTTCTAGGCTCTGTACTTGAAACTAGGGCTCCTGGTGTAAATTACTTCTCTGAGCAGTTAGAATAAGCCTTGCAAATCTCCTTAACATAAGTGCACAGCTAAGCTGGATTGTTTTTCTCTTTGGGCATCTTGAGGCTTCGTAACAGAAGACCCTTGACATGAAAATCTTCCTTCCTGCGGAAATCAAGCCTTGTTTCCATAGTGGCAGCCATAGAGATGGTGATAGGTGCTCAGGGACACCAAGACCCCACAGGTAACCAGCCTCCCCCACGTGTGTTTGCTCAGATGTGCACCAGAGTCACAGTCCCCTCGCAATGCCTGTCACCATCAATGATGTCCCTCCATGCATCGCCCAGCTGCTCGATAATGAGGAAAGCTGGGACTTCAACATCTTTGAGTTGGAAGCAGTCACACATAAAAGGTAGGTGACATTGCTGGCCTCCGACTAGGGGCATTGGTGGCCGTGTTCAAGGCACTCTCACCCGGAGATGGAGGGAGAGATGCGTCCCATATGAGCTCTGTTATGGAGAGGGAGTACACATCGGTGAGGAGTGGAGAGGGCAGATGTCCTCACGGCTGCCTGGCTCACGGCTGCCTGACTCTCAGCTGCCTGGCTCACGGCCTCCTGCCAGTGAGACTACAGTGCTACGATTGCTCATCCCTGGACTTGCTAAAGTACTATCTTGCAAAATTAGCCTGAAGCAGGGGTCACTGGCCCCACCTGTACTCCCAGCTACTTGAAAGGCTGGCAATTTGAGGCCACCTTGGGCAACACAGCCAGACCCTGTCGAGAGAGACAGAGAGAGAGAGAGAGAGAGAGAGAGAGAGAGAGAAACAGGGACTTTGAGAACATGGTAGCCTTTCCTTGGCTCCCCCTTGCAGGCAGGAGGTTGCTCCATGTGGGATATGAATCACTCACTATTGATAAGTAATATGACTAAATGCTGTGACTTTGCTGAGGCCACTCACAGTGTTCCTCGTGTCCTCCAGGTGAGGAGGTGAGAAGCAGTGTCAGGGCCTCCTTGGAAGCGGAGGTAGAGGCACACTGCCATGGGCCTTTCTTGGCTGTCAGAGCAACCATGGCCTGTGACTTACAAATAACCCAGAAATAATGTGGCCTTTATGCTAAGAGGTTGCTGGGGAGAAGATGTACTGTGTCCTACTGATATGGGAGAGGGGCATTCTTTTGCCCCTGTGAAGGTAGCATAGGAAAATGCCTCCATGCCCCATCATCAGCCAAGAAAAGTTTCTGGCCTGAAATGCAGCAAGTCTGGGTTATTTTTCCTCTTTTGCAGGCCACTGGTTTACTTGGGCTTAAAAGTCTTCTCCCGGTTTGGAGTATGTGAATTTTTAAACTGTTCGGAAACTACTCTTCGGGCCTGGCTCCAAGTGATTGAAGCAAACTACCACTCCTCCAACGCCTACCACAACTCCACGCATGCGGCTGATGTCCTGCACGCCACAGCTTTCTTCCTGGGAAAGGAAAGAGTCAAGGTAGGGCTTCGATACCATGATCTGCTGCCTGCCTGGATCAGAGATCCAGAACTCAACATTGTTAAGCACATTAGGCCAATGGCTGTTTTGCAATTAATTTAACAGTGGTTCTTTGGCCACCAAATTGGTCATTTCAGTGTTATAAAGATGTGGCCTTTCTCCCCTCTTTAAAATGCTTGAAACACTGATTTATGCCATCATAGCATCTCTTTTGTGTGCATGACTGATCCACGTTCCTGGCTCCAGACCTATGCCAAGAGCTTTGTGCAACTGGCTTGCATGACGGAACTCAACCCACTGATGCTGAAGATGGAAATCTGTTAAAATTTTTACATGAGATTTATATATGTTACCTAAAATACTCCAAGTAATAAGAACTTGGAGAGGAAAAAAATGATGTTCTGTTGTTATGGGTAGCCCCAAAAAGGTTCACCAGGCATGAAAGCATTAATTATTCTAGCACATGGTCACTAGGTCTTGAGGTTAAGTCTCAGTAGCAAGATTTGGCCACTGGCCTGTTATAATCCATTTGCTAATAACATGCATGTGTATGGTCCTGCTGACTGATGTGTGTGTGGTGTTTCCTATGGATGTGCTCATGTATGTCTGTGCCAGTGACCCTTATCTAACTGTGACAGTCCCATATACTTTGTGTTATGCAAAGTTCAGTGCTGTCTGTCTCACATGAGTACTGTTGGCAGGACAGCCCTGCCTGCTACGGAAAGTTGTCAGGCGACCCATTGCCCCTGCCTCTCAAGGACTCACCTGCACGAGCGCCTCAGAGTTTGCATGGCCTACTGGGGACAGCAGCCGGGTCATTAGCACCAAGACCAGAGATCCCCTGCCACAGCCCAGGAGTGCGCCTTCCCTGCCCCTGCACAGAGGGATACAGACTGGACTTGCCCGGGACTGGGGGATTCCTCATCCCTTGCTGCTCTCCCAGACTTGCCCCCTCCACATGTTTCTGCTGTTGTGCAGAGGCTCCCTGAATTGCTCAGTCACTGTCTTAGAAGCAGGGTTAGGGCTAGAGATAAGGTGCTTCCCATCCCTGGTCCTCCAGGAGCTCAGGAGGGCCAGCTGCCATGCCAGCTTAGAACCCAGAATCTTGCATATGCTGAGTGTGAACTCCAACCCAGCCCAAGGAACATCCCCAGCTGGCCTCAGAAACAGTGTGCCCAGGAACTGGCGACCCTTCAGTTTGCCCCAGCCTCACTCCCCAAGTTCCCAGCCCACTGCAGGTGGAATAGCTTTGGAGCCAGCCTCCCTCCAATTCCCTGAGCCTTTTCTATGTGACTCCAGAGGGACAGGCCACCCCAGAATGCAGCCCACACTGGCCAGTACCTTGGCATGGTCCAGAGATTTCTTCCTGGCTAAAGAAAGAGTGAAGGACACCAGACATCTGTACTCCAAGGGTTTAGAGTTCTGCTGTGCAGGTTTGGGGGTTTCTTGTAGCCAGCCTCTCAGCCGCCTGCCCCCCCCCCACACACACAGGGAGGGGCTGGTCCTTTTCTCCCTTTGCTCGTGAGCTTGGACATCTTCTCCCACCTCCCCCCATTGCTTGGCACCACAGCACATGCTTATGATTGGTACCTTTGCTCAGGTGCCAATGTCATGGAATTTGGGGAAATATGGGTGAGCTGGAAGGAAAGGCATCTCCCGTGCAGTTCCACTGTGCATTCTACTCTGTACCTGAATCTGCCTCTATTAATCATTTAAAAGTAAATGGGCCTAAGACCCCCAGCAGCATGGGACGTCAGGGAGCAGTAGCTGGAGGCTTGGGGCAGGAAGAACCGTGGAAGGTGGGGCCTCAGCCGGGGCGGGCGTGGGTCCTGAGCTCGGAAGCTGCAGTGCACCCCCACACACACCCAGCTGCAAAGTGGGATCACCCTGCTGGCTGGTGCTGGCCACTGCTGTGCTTGGAAACCTGGTCAGCAGAGTGGGGCCAACACAGGGTTTGCTCTCCAGGTCCCAGAGGCCGAAATTCCAACTAGAACTGGGGAGCACAGAGCTTTCAAACAAACCCACTGCATCCTAAACCTGTATGGGCCCTGAAGCCAGGGCTAGCGGGCATGTGGGAAGGCTGAGCTTTGACTTCATCCTTACCTGAGAAGAGGCTGTGCCTCCCACAAACCTGTGCAGCAAGCAGGGACACTCAGCTAATACCTGCCCTCAGGTCCCATCTCCCATCCAGGGACAGGTCCCTGGCTTCTGGCTCCTGCCAGATGCTTTCTAGGCTCTGAGGAAGGCCTCTGTGGTCGTGGCTGTTGGCTGGGGCCTGGCTGAGCCCTTCCTTCTGCCTGGGGCGCCCTCTCATGCCACGTGTGGCTTAGCTAAGCCCTGCTTCTCCATGAGATCACTACCTGCCTTCCAGCAGCTGTCCTTGGCTACCTTCTGGCCCTGTGGTGTCCAACTTGGTGGTCTTGATAGCCTCACATAGCTACTAAGTAACATTAGTTGCAAAGTCCTCCATTGCGCCTACCCATGGTAGTGCAAGGAACGTTTCTGTCATCACAGTGCTGGGCACTGTTGCCCTAAGCTAGCCCAGACCCCGTGGTTATGCTCCTAAAACTTTCACCATGTTTTTAAATGTATTTGCTTTTCCACTAGAGTATAAGCTCCATTAGTTCGGAGACTGTGTGCATATAAATCATTGCAGGCATTATGCATGCTAACTAGCGCCCAGTCTGCACCTCATAAATAACTACTGGGTGGATTCATAGTACAGCGTGTCTTATGTCACAGTATCCCTTTGGTAACTGCTAGTTGAGAGCATGCATCCCCCAGACGGTTGCAGTTTGTATTTATTTGCATAATGAAAGCTTTAGAGAGTTGCCCTTTCTGCCTTTGCTGCCTGCTAGCCCAGTGCTTATTTTGCTCTGAGCTGCAGGAACCACCTCAGCCTTGGGCTCCAGGTAAAATTGATCTGCACCCTTGATCTAGCTGGGCCCTCTTCATTCTACCATCGTGCGGCTAGTGCTGTTGTGCCTCTGCTCTTTGCTATGGTGCTTTCAAAATCTTTTCAGAAGTTGGAAAGTAGAGTAAGAGTCACAGCAGAAGCACCCAGCAGGCACAGTTGCTGGAGGACATTCCACCCCCAGCAGAGAGGATGAGTTTCTTTTAACTCAGGAGTTTCAGCCCACAGTCAGCTGGCTGTGAGGCAGAAGGATAGCAGGGGGCATAGAGGAGGAAGGACGCTCTTGTCCTTGCAACCAGGAGGGAGCCAGGGACAAAACATTCCCCCACCAGTCACACCTCCAGTGAGTACCTCCAGCCCCACTCCCAGCAGCACATGAGGCCTGAAGTACTCAGAGGATGCATCACTAACGAGCATAGCACCCCAATCCAGTCACCTTCCTTCCATACACTAGGTGCCAGGGGACATTTTGGATCCAGCCATGGCACTGCAGGGATGGATGCCTGGGCTCTGGACAGAGTCTGCTCCTCTGCTGGGCTGCCCCTTAGCTAGGGCTACAAGACCAAAAGAAT
>NDGN011463702.1:0-13611 GCA_002564285.1 Tympanoctomys barrerae
TAAGTCTGGTGCTTCAGCTTTGATGTAGTCTTTCAAGCCCCAGGAAGTCATAGCCTCTATCTCTAGGCTCCATCCCAGCTGGTGGTGCAGAGCATTAGCTCTACCATCCTGTCTCCACCCGGCTCACAGTAAAGAGCAGCAGGTATAGGTTAAACAGTCACACTACCTTCAAAGACTATCACCAGCACCTCAGGTAGACCAATATGCATCGCTTAAGGCCAATTGAAGGATAAAGAGAAATCCTAGCCAGCTCTGTACGGAAGAATACGAGGAAATAGGGTCAGGCTCATCCAAAATGGAGACAGTCACTCTTCTTTCAAGGACAGCTGCTCAGATGGTCTTCCACACATTTGAAGAATGTTAACATTTGCGGCTAGAGGGGAAACTGGGAGAGGTGAGCTGTGGTGGTAATTATGGTCTCAGAATCTTTGTGGCATCTCCCACCAGAAGATAAAGTCTGACTACTCTGACCTTGGACCTGGGCTGAGCTTGTCCCTAGCTCAGCCCTGTGGAATGTAAAGGATGCCAAGCTGCCAGGGTCCCAGGGTCTAGGCCTCAGTGTGCCCCGAAGCACCACTGTCTCCTGCTTCCAGTCTTTCCTCACCTTGCTGGAAGGAAGCTGTACCACTGGGAGATGAGGACCCCCGAAGAGAGCTCAGGGTGTGCCAGACAAAAGCCCCAGCTGCCACACTGAGGCCAGCATTGGCTCCCAGGCTCTCCAGTGGGATGCAAACCTGTGGGGCTCAGACAAAACTAGCAGACAGTTGACCTTGACAGAGACCACTCAACCAGCTATGAGGAGAGACAAACTGTGGTTAGGCTGCTAAGTCGATGGGTTACTGCTTACACAGAAGCAGTCAGCTCCTAGGCTTTTACTACCACCAGCACCGCAATGCTACCTGTGTGGGTAGTGGGGGGACTCAGAGCAGTCCTGCAGTCCTGAGGGCCTCGCACCACGAAGCAAAGCAACGCCTGCCCAGTGTCTGCTCTACCTCTTCTACTCCTTTTCCCCCTCCTCTCCTCATTTCCCTCTCCTTCTCTCTTTCTCCCTCCCTCCCTCCCTTCTTCCCCCCCTCACCATCTGGTGGGTCTTTCATTCCCAAGGCATCTGGAATCAGTGCAAATGTGTACATTAACTCCACAGATAATTCTTTGACTTAGAGGAAGTCATCCTAATAAATCACAAAGCAAAACATCCTTCCCCAAACCAAGACTTCCTGAGAGTCTAGGAGAACCTGGAACCATACAATTCCAGCAGCTGGTGCTTAGGACAGTGGCTGGGAGACTGCCAGGCCACCTGCCCCGGGCACTGTCATGGGTAGTTGCTGTCTCCTCACTGCTAGTGAGTAGAGTAGATCAAACGCCCTGGTGATGCAAACGCCCTGGGATGCCGTCAGCCTATCCCTGCATCTGCAGGGTGGAGGGGTGCTGTTTGCACAGCATAGTTAGCACAAATAAATCCTCATGCATATTTCCTGTGATGGAGGAGTCTGCCCCCTGATCAGTATGCAGAGTGAAAACCCTCAAAAATGTGAGGGACAGTGCTGTCATGAGCTCTGCTGCCTGGTAAAATTCCACTGGCTCCTTGAGGTCCAGCCCAGTGCTGCCAGCTCCAGGGAATGTCACTCACTTTGCCTCTGCTCCCCCATGTGGCCAAACAGTAAGCCCATGCCCTGCATCCCCACCGCTGCTGGGCATGGAGCATCGCGGCCTCAGAGCACAGCGGCATAGAGGCTCAGGTCACATCCTGAGAACGTGCTGCCTGTCACCTCTGTGTGCCTGACAGGGGAGACAAGGCCAGGCTCTGCTGAGCACCTCGGGTCAGCCCACATTATCAAATTCTTGCACAGAGGACTTCACAGCAGGGAACAAAACACACATTTCTGCCTCCTGAGATCTTCATTTCCACTTAGAGGAGACAAACAATAAACACAAAGTGAAAAGCAAAATGCAGAGTTTACGAAAAGGTAACAAATGTTTTGCAGAAAACTACAACAGGGAAAAGAGCAAAGAGTAGACATTCTAAAAGATGTTTATATTTGAGCTAAGATTTGAACACAGAGCAAGTCAAGTGGGTCTCAGAGATAGGTGCTCCTGGCACAGAAAAGGGTCGGTGTAGACGTCTTGAGGCAGGCTGGCTCTCATCTGGTTTTTCTAGAAAAAAGCAAGGAGTCCAGATTAGAAGATGCTGTGCAGACAAGGGTCTTCCTCTTGGAAGATGAGGCAGGACTGGACCCAGGGGTGGGTGCCCCTGAACAAGCAGGGGCTTGCAGGACTACGGAAGGATTTTAGCTTTGACTCTGAGTGAGATGGAAGCTACTTTGGGATTTCTTTTTTGTTTAACTTTTACAAGAATGAAAAAAATACAGAATTTTAAAACAAGATGATAGGAAATGAACAATGGTTATTCTATTGCATATTGTTATCTTCAAAGTAGTTGCTCAGATGACCAGATAGAGGCCTGTAAAGTTGGCCAAACAATACACGCACTAACTGTTCCTTCCAATGAACTAATAGAAATTAGCTGTACAATCGTTTTAGCCTTGGGATTTCTGAAATGAAGAGAGATACAGCTGACTTTGGTTTTTTTATTTTTTTGAAAGAATACAAACTAGTTATAGGAAAAAAAATAGAAATGATACAAGATTTCACTAAACAAAGTAAGAGGAACTCAACAATAATTGCTGTATTACATGATGCTATCTTCAAATTACTTGTTCAGATTACCAGATATAAACATGAAGGATTCATTTAAAGAAAAAAACAAAACAAAACAATGACAAAGAAATTATTAGGAATTCAAAAGAGGAAAAACATCAGAGTTTAAAAAAACTTAAGCATTAACGGTTCCTTTCAGATGACCAGCAGAAATCAACAATACAATTATCCAAACTATTCTGCATATTTACCTAAATATTTTTCCCTTCTTTCATTTGTCCTTTTCCTCATCTTACTTTTTCCTTCCCATTGAACAATTTCTTTCCCTTTCACAGTATCTGACTTTAGCTTTTAAAAATTCAATTTGGCACATTAGCTGTTACAGACCTGTGCTACTACTAAACTGTTTGTTTGTCTTTATCATTTTCTCTTTAAAAAAAAAAAAGTCCATTGTACTATTCAATTCAGTGAAAAGAGGATCACGGGGAGGCAGGAGTGGGAGCACTCAGAGGCCAGCATGACACCCAGGCAGGAGACCCTGGGGACCCATGTGTTCTCTGCATAGTGTTCCCTGCATAGTGTTCCCAGTAGACTGGTTGGTGCTGTACACGAGGAGCAGGAGTAGCTCTCAGATTTCTTATCTGAGCAACAAAGAATAGAGGCTGCTGCAGGCTGAGGTAGGAGGATCAGTTAGATCGGGTCTGGGGACAGGTCAGGAGGCCAAGTACCTTGCCTTTGATATTTCTGTTTGTTGAGATAGTGAAGAGGCCATTGGATATTTGATCCTGCACTCCTTTGAGGAAGTATGGGCTAGAAATGTCAATTTGAAAGATCTAATCAGGTTGGGCATCTGGTTTGACTCTTTTGGTTTTATCTCCTCAACAGTAAATTGAAGTAGAGGGACAGGAGATTACATGAGATATTAGGATAAACGATTACCTACAATTCTCTCCTGAGTTCATACCGGTTGTTCATCTCAGAGCCACACAGCACCCCCTGTGGCTCAGACCCTTGGCTCTCTGCCTTCACTGCCCTCTCTGCTGCTTCTGATTCTGCTGTTGAGGTTCCTGCAAGGTGTTGCTGTGTCAGAACCAGCGGCGTGCAGAAGCAACAGCAGGGCAGCCCTACCGCGTGGGGATGAGCCATGAAGGGCTCAAGGACCCCACTTCCAGCTTAAGACAGAGTTCAGCAGGCAAAGGGAGCTGTAACTCCTCTATGGACACAAGGCAAGTGACAGACAGTGGTGGCTGCACTAGGCAGCCTTTCTCCCTTGAAGAACCAGAAGGAGCTGGTTCTGCTGCTGTGCAAAGACACAAATGCTTTGTTCTTCCTAGCAGCAGTCATTTTACAGGCTTGCGTGGACAGAGCATGAATATACATCATAGTAGCACAGGATGGTCTCAATGGGTACCTTGTATCCCAGCATAATTACTGTCAGCATCTCCTTTCATTCTCAAAATTACCTTAGTTTGAAAGATAAATTGGTCACCCATCGTAGTGTCTTCCTTTGTCACCACCCCCTAGCATGATCTTTCTCTGATGATCCACAACTTTCAGACTTTTCAACAGTTTTGAATTAATTTCCTTTCCACAGACCAATCCCAGAAACACAGAAAATATTCTCACTTCTCTTCTTCAACTAGAGAACAAGGAATAAAAGCAGGCAACTGCAGCGCACGAGTGACTCCCCAGTTAAGGATAACTGGGATCGCCGAAGCCTTCTAGGCTCCTCCTGGCCTCACCTTCTGTGTTCCCAGCCCCTTCAGAGCTATGGCTGGAAGTGCAAATGGCTTCTGTCACCTACATGATGGAGACCAGAGTCATGCCTCTAGCTCTACATCCCTTCATATCACTATCTGCTAATGACCCCTTTCCATTCATGCAGTGACTACTCATGAGCTACTTCCTTGTGCACAGTGTAATGGGGGATACAGGAAAGATTCCCGTATTAATCCCACCCTGAGGTCCAACACAAAGCACAATCATGGGCCGACCCACCATGATGCGATATAGAAAGTAAAGTGACCAAAGGAAAAAAAAGATGCTACTGACCAGAAAGCACTGAAATGTCATAACACCCTCCTGTGCTGTAAGCTAACTTTGTATGCATCGATTATTCACCCCACAGATATTGCTGAGTGTCATTTATTGAGTGCCAGCCACTTGGTGTACTTCATCACATTTAATCTTCACAGCCGCAGTCTGAAGTCAATACTAGAATTTCAGCTCCGTAGAAGGGAAGCCTGGGGCTCTGGGAAGGGAGACGCTTGGTGAAGATCCCAGGGCTGTGCACCAGGAATTGGAGCCAAGGTCTATTTGTGTGTTCTTTCCTGATGCCACCTCCAGACTGCGGCCTGCTGCGGCCTTCAGACCTCATCTGCTGAAGGTGACAGTCACTCCTTGAGAACACAAAACCAGCCACTTCGTCTTGGCTCAAAGCAGAGCTAGGGCTATGGTGAGGTGAATGAGGCTCTGACATCAAGAGAAAGATGCAAGGGAGCCTGGAAAACCTCGATAATCACTATTTGTGGTGTCTCAGTGCAATATTTTAAAAATATCAAATTGCAAGATCCTTTGGCTAACATCACCATTTCCTTTGTCCCCAAGCAAATCTACAGCTACAAAATGAGCAAGTTGTGGGGAGCTAAGGCACAACACAGTGCCTATAGTTAGTAAGAATCCATACTTGAAATTTGCTAGAAGTGTGTATCTTAAATATTCTCACCCCACACGTAGGCACACACACTATAACTGTTGCGATCACTGTGTTGCCTGGATTATGACAATCATCTCACAATACATATGTAGATGTACAATTCTATTTTTAAATTTGGAGTTATACTTCTACCAATAAAAAAATAAAATAACATAAATCTAAGAAATGGCCAGTTACCACCCCAGAGCTGGCTGCCTGAGTTTGTAAATAAGGTTTCCTTACATGTCGCCTGTCAACCTGGGTCACATCCACCAGCCCCAAGAACCTGATTTCACTTGCACAAAAGAAATTCTTTTTCAGCCTGGGGGACAGAGCTCTTGACTGTAAATAAGGGCCACACACAAATTAAAGTTCTGGACAGTAACAAAGAAGAACACCAGGAGGCAAATCACTCTTCAGTTCCTCCTCAGAGCCACAGTGACCCTTATGTGATTTTGGAGCAGGAATAAGAAGCAGGCTCCCTCAGAGAGCAAAGCTGGGGACAGAGATCAGGAAAAGGGACAGCACTGGAGGCCAGGGTCTCTTCCCTGCAGCTCCTCATGTGAGATGCACATCAAGTGTCAGGGCCACCTCTCCCCTCCCAAAGATGATGTGAGCTGTAGCTATTTTTATCTCACACACTTGCTAGCTGCCAGGGTTCTACCATGCACCACTCCAGTGTGGGTGCTGAGTAATTATTAATGGGGAAACAGAGTGCTGGGGCCCCCAACAGCCATTTTTAACTGTGGACATTATTGCTCAATTTTGAGCTGCACCCAGGGACTCATAAGAGCAAGACATAATGCTTGTTTGTGGAACTTTTATAGCTAATTGACATTTTTTCAGTGCTCCCCCGACAGCTGTAGTTACTCCTGATTGGAAGGGCTGTGAAAAGCATCAAGTTGTGTGCTGTCTCCAGATGGGGCCATATTTCTGGTATACCACGGGCAAAAAAGAATAAATACAAAGCAGTCAAAATAAATACACTCGAAAGTGATAAAGAGGAGCTGAAGTGATTGGCAAAAGCAGCTCTTTGTGCACAAAAATAATAGATGCTATTTCATACTAATTGAGGATACTTTATGATCTGGAGCTGTCAGCTTTCCTCCTTTTGAAGTAACATTTTCCTCCTTCTACATCTGTTCTTGCCTTACAGAGAAAGGAAGACACAGAACGCAAAGTTCTCCTCTGCCGGACCACATGCCTAGTCTCCAGTATAGGCTCCCTGCTGCTGTCCTTGGTACTCATGAGAGAAACCAATGCTTCCACTGTCAGTGGCTGCCCAAAGCCCATTTCACATAATAAACATGATTAGGATCAAGCAAAGAAATAGAACTGATGCTCACAAGTTCACGTTCATCTCTTGTGTGTGCTTGCACAGAATTCAAGACTAGGAACCAAGATTTCCCCTGGTAGGCCTGAAGAATGAAGGATCCCTTGGAATACATACCAGTCTGGATTTGTAAAAATTATAGCAAATGTAGATAGGTAGATAGATAGATAGATAGATAGATAGATAGATAGATAGACAGATAGATAGATCTATTTCCTGTCCTTGCCCTTATTCTAATTTTTTGACTCCAAAAATCCGTTGCTGCATGTGCCCGGGGTTTATTTGAGATGATTATTTTGAGAATACAATAATATTCCAGATGGCAGGGCATCTTCTACCAAGCAATTCTTCTGGTTGCATAGATGAACACCCCATGTTTCCCATATCAAGACCTTCTTCACCATACATTTCAGATTGAAAATATATCCTATGATAAGTCTGAAAACAGCCATATGCAAAGGGCCATGTTTCACAGTCAGCATCTTCAGATAAAAAAGCCTGTGCACGTAAGGCCCAGGGAATATGTCAGGAAGTTACTCACAACCTATGTGCACACACTTTCGGTACAGTTCTGAGGAACTCAGAGATCAAGTTTCTCAGCCAGAGCAGCAGTGAGGAAGGGGAAGGACTTCTAGAAGCAAGCGCAGTCACAGCAGAGAGAAACATCCTGGCACCAGTGCAATAGACTTTTAATTCAAAACAATTAGATATGTCTACTCAAGGAGCCCAAGTGACTGAGTGCAGATGCTCAAGCACACATCCGCCCTGTGGGGGTCAATGTAAAGCCGCACTCAGTAAGAGGAACATTTCTGAGATATCCAGGAGAAAGCTATATTCTAGAGCTCTGATTAAGGAGCAGGAAGGGGCCGGCCAGCTAGCTGTGAGAACTAAAGTGCCTGCTTAGGCAGAGCGCAGTGGCCAGGATACGATCCCCAGCTTGCCATGCCACCCCTGCTCTCAGGGCATGCTGGAATTGTGATGGAGACTGGGCCTGGTGGCACGCACCTGTAATCACAGCACTTGGGAAGCTGAAAAGAGAAGAATCACTACAAGTCCAATCTATGTAGTGAGACCCTGTAGACCCTGTACTAAATACAAAATAAATAAAAAGATAAATTTTAAAATCAGAAGCAGGAAAGACACATTTTGAAAAATCCATGATTGTTACCCTTAGTATTAATGGAGGATAATTAAAGGACAGATCTGCATGCTGAAGGATTCCTTTGGTCTCAAATAACAAAATCCTAATTCAAAATAACTTTAGCAAACCAGGGAATGCATGAACTCCTCAAGCAGATCCTCAAAGCTGAGCTGGACTCAGTGATCTGATGATGTCATTAAGAGTGTCCATCTTTCTACCCTGATGTTCTATGAAGTTTTCTTTCATTCACCGTCTGTTCAGCAACTCTCATGAAGAGGGCATGCAAGTCTCCATGGTTTCAGGATTGGGTTCCAAAAAGAGTTCTTTAAAAAAAAAATAGAATAAATAAAGAATAAAAATTCTTTAATATTCAAAACATCACAGGAAAGGAACACCCTTAGATGCATTTTAGAAACATAGCAAGCTAGTACATAACTCTAGAAACAAGTAGTGAACCCTTTAAACCATATGCAATATATGCTCTATTCAATGAAGATTTTTTTCAATGGTTATATCTTATTATCACACATTTGTAATATGTAACCATTGCATTCTTCACAGGAAGTTGGTACATGAACACATACATCTCAATGCTTTTTTCCTCCTCCTCCTCCTCCTCTCTCTCTCCCCCGCCAATACCTTTGTTCTCTTGCCATTTGCAAAGTTCTAATCTCCCTACATTCAATAGCTATCTTTTTTTTTCCTCTTTGATTATTTTTCAGTTTTTAAAAAACAGAAAACATACAATGGTTAAGATTGTGTGATTTTTTTCACTTAACAGTATGGTCTCAAGGTACCTATATTTTCCTACAAATGACTCAAGTGTGTGCTTCTTTACAGCAGAATAATACTCCATTGAGTATAAATAGCAATGTTCTTGCAATTCATCTGTTGATGGATATACAGGCATTTCTGAGATATAGCTATTATGAATTTTGCTGCTATTAACACGGGCACACATGTAACACTGTAATATGATACTGTTATGGCTTGTGTCTAGATGTCCCACCTGCAGTGGTAGGTGGAGCTTTTCCTAAGTGGTTGGATTTAGAGTGTATGACACTGGGATTAGGGGTGTAGTTCTGTGACCAAGGTGCATGATTACTACATTAGCCTGCTGACTGGTTTGGCATAGTTCTGGGTACGAATAAGTGAGCCCCATCTGGGTGTGAGCAGTGCTAGTCCTAGAGGTGTGGAGCCCACCACCAACTGCTCTCCTCTGCCATTCCACTCTGCCTTGAGCCAGCCAACTACAGCCTGAGACCTCTACACACTGTGCACTGAACTAGCCTTTCCTCCTTTAACTTTGAGTGTTGGGTATTTTGTCTCCATAATGAAAACAGTAACTAAGACAGGTATCTTTATCTTTGGGGAAAAGATAGCTAAAAGAGGAATAGCTAAGTTAGCTGAAATTTTTAGTTTTACTTTTTAGAGGAGTCTCCATACTAATCCCCATAATCATTTTACTAGTTTACATTCCCACCCACAAAACAGAAGCGTTTCTTTTTACCCCACAGCCTTGCAAGCATATGTTATTATTTCTTGGTGCCGGCCCTTCTTTCTTCAGTAAGATGGACTCCCAGTGCTGTTTGAGTTTGCATTTCTCTAATTACCTAGAAGTGTTGAACATTTTTTCACGAATTTAAATGTCATTCTTTCTTTGAAAAGAGGTCTGTTTGTTTCAGTTGCCCATGTTTCAAATTTGCATTTCTTTTTATTTTATTTTAGAGAATCTAAGTATTTACTTCTTTATATATTCTAGATATTAGTCCTCTGAGGAATAGCTGGCATTTATTTTTTCCATTCTTGAGGTTGGCTTTTCATTTTGTTCATTGTTTCTTTGCTATGCAGAAAATTTTAATTTGGCATGATCCCATGTGCTGGCTCTTGGCATTATTTTGGGGCTCTGTTCAGAAAGCCCCTGCCTACGTCTATGTCTCCAAGAGTTATACCTGTTTTCTCTTCCTGTAGATTTTCTTAACATTTAGATCTCTGATGCATTTTCATTTTAGTGCAGTACATGGTAAGAGATGTAAGTCTAGATTCAATCTTGTGCATGGGGATAGACAATTTTCCCAGCACCATTTACTTAAGAGACCCCAGGTCATATTTGTGGCCCATTGTGAAAGACCAATTAGCTGAAAGAGCCTGCAGTTGTTTCTACATCTTCTACTTTGTCTCACTGATCCACATTTCCCGTTTTATGCCAATAACATGCTGTTTTGATTACATAGCTATGTAATATAATTTCAAGTGTGAGATTGTGATGCCACCAGCTTTGCTCTTCTTTCTCAAAATCGTTTTTGCTGTTCTGAGTCACTTCAATTCCACATGAATTTTAGAATTGCTTTCTTTAGTTTTCTGAGGAATATTATTGGTATTTTGATTGAGGTGACATTAAATCTGTATATTGGGGGCCGAGGAGATGGCTCAGTAGAATAAGCACCTCCCTAGCAAGTGCAAGGGCCTGAATTCAATCCCTAGTTCCACTAAAAATAAATAAATAAATAAATAAATAAATAAATCTGTATATTAGTTTTGGAAGTATGGCCATTTTGACAATAATCATTGTGCCTATCCAGGAATAGGAGACATCTTTGTACTTTCTTTGTACTTTGTACTTTCTGGTGTTTTTTTATCTCTTTTTTAAGAATACTGTAATTTTTACTGTAGATATCTTCCACTTCCTTGGTTGGGTTAATTACTAAGCATTTATTTTTTCTTGATGCTATTGTGGATAGTGTTGTTTTCCTAATTTCTTCATAATGGGCTTATGGTTGGTGTACAGGAACATAATTGATTTTACATATTGACTTTGCACAGATATAATAGTGAATTTGATTATTAATTTTAGGAGACTTTTGATTAACATTTTTGAGTCTTCTATATAGAGGATCTTGTCACATGCAAATAATGATAATTTGACCTTTTTCCTTTCCTATATGTAGCCCTTTTATTTCTTTCTCTTGACTGATTGCTCTGACTAAGGTTTCAAGCACTATACTAAACAGGAGTGCTAACAGTGAACATCTTTGTCTTGTTCCTGATTTCAGAGGGAAAGCTTTTAGCATTCCCCACTTTATATGTTGCTGGCAACAGCTTTGTCATAAATAGTTTTTATGACATTGAGATAAAGTATTTTTATATTTATTTTCTGTGAGGTATTTTTGTTTATCATGAGTGGACATAGGATTTTGTCAAAGGTTTTCTCTGTGTCTATTGAGATGATCATGTGATTTTCAATATTTATTTTTGTTTTCTTTTTTAAAGAAGGGTCTACAGGGTGTTTAGGGTCTTACTACTAGATCAGATGCATAGTGATCCACCTGTTTACAGCCTCCCAAGAGCTGGGATTACAGGTGTGTGCCACCATGCCCAATCTCAATTGCAGTTTCAGCATGCCCTGAGGGGCAGGGCCAGTACAGCAGGCCTGGGGATGGAAACCCTGGCCTCTGCACCGACTTGCAGGTTCGATCTTGCTTGTTTATGTGATGTATTATATTTATTCACTTGTCATGAAGCCTATTTGGTCATGATGTATGATTTTTTTTTACTTTTTTTTTTGCATTCTATTTGACATTATCTTGCTGAGGATTTTTGCATCTATGTTCATTAAAATATTGGGTTACAGTTCCTTTTATTGGTTGGGTCTTTTTCTGGCTTTGGAATTAGGATAATGTTAACTTCCAGGAATAACTTGGGGAGTATTCCTTCCCCTTCAATTTCATTAAACAGTTTTAAGAGTATTGGTGCCCAGTATTCCTTAAAGTTCTTGTAGAATTTGACAATGAATACATTGGGACTGGAACTTTTCTTAGTTGGTAGGTATTTTGTTATTCTTCCATGTCATTGCTTGCTTTTGGGTTGCTTGAGTTTTTATATCTTATTGGTTTAGTTTTGGTAATTCATATATATCCAGGACTCTTTCCATTTCTTCTGAATTCATTAATGAATATGTGTAAAGGTGCTCAAAGTAGTTATAAATAAATAATCTTTTGGATTTCGGTGGTGTCATTTATGATTTTTCCCTTCTCATTTCTAATTATACCAATTTGCATCTTCTATTTCTTTTCTTGTAAGATTGCCTAGGGTTCTTCTACTTTATTCTTTCAATGAACCAGCTCATCTTTCTTTCTTTATTTCTTTTTTTTACTTTCTTTCTTTCTTTCATGTATACAGTACAGGGTCTCAATACACAGCTTGGACTTGTAGTAATCCTCCTGTTCTCAGGCTCCCCATTGTTGGGATTACAGGCATGTGCCACCATGACCAGTCTTGGTGGCCCATTGAGCATACCTGGTGGCGGGGCCAGCAAGGCATGTGATACCAGGGATCAAACCCCAGGTCCCTGAACTTGCCTAAGCAGGCACTTAGACCACTGAGCTATAAAACCAGCTCTTTTGGGGTTCAATCCCCAGCCCTGCCATACCAGCCCTGCCCCCAGGGCACACTGAGACAGTGATTGAAACTGGGCATGGTGGTGCAGGCCTGTAATCTCAGCACTTGGGAAGCTGTAAAACAGGAGGATCACTATGAGTCCAACATACATAGTGAGACCATATAGACCCTGTAGACCCTTTCCAAAAAAAAAGTCAGATCTTTGATTCATTACTTTTTTTGCTTTTTTTTTTAGGTTCAATTTTATCTCCAATTTTTATAATTTCTTTCTTTGTATTCTCTTTGGGTTTAGATTGTTTGTGCTTTTCTAGATATTTGAGGTGCATCATTAGGTTATTTATGAGGTGCATTACAGTGTTGGGTTTTGTTTCTTGGCCCATTCTGC
This sequence comes from Tympanoctomys barrerae, assembly GCA_002564285.1. Lineage (NCBI taxonomy): Eukaryota > Metazoa > Chordata > Mammalia > Rodentia > Octodontidae > Tympanoctomys > Tympanoctomys barrerae. Next base: position 12,611 of record NDGN011463702.1, read on the forward strand.
CAATCTGTACCTTTTGATTGAGGATTTGAGACCATTCATTATGTTGCTATTATTCTGATGTGGACATACATGGCTACCAACTTCCCTCATAAGACTGCTTTCATTGTGTCCCATAGGTACTGGTGTGCTGTGCTGGCATTACCACTTAATTTTAGGATGAGTCTACTATCTTCGTTAATTTCTTCTGTGACCCATCAATCACTCAAGAGGGTATTGTTTAACTTTCATATGTTTGCACAATTTCTGTGGTTTCATTTGTCCTTGATTTCTAGCTTCATTGTACTGTGATCTGACAATATTTGTGGAAAAACTTTATCACGTTTACATTTACTTTAGCATGCATTAGGCACTGCCATATGGACTAATTTGGACAAAGTCCCATGTGCTACTAAAAAGAATGTGTATTTTGTTGTTGAGTGGAACAGTCTACAAATATCTGTTAAGTCCTTTTGTTCAAAAGTTTAGTTCAACTCATATTTTTTTTTGTTTTTTTGTTTAGTTGAGCTAGCTGAGACACTGGTATACCAAAGTACCCCACTATAACTGTGTTGATATGTATATCCCTCAGGGCTTGTTTAATGAAGTTGGGCACATCAATATTTGGTGCATATATTCTTAAAATTTTTTATCTCTTTCTGTTGAATTGTCCCCTAAACCAATGTTTAGTGACTTTCTTTGGCTCTTTTGATCAGTTTTGCCTTAAAGTTCACTTTTTATGAAATTAACATAGCTACTATTTTTTATCTGGGTTCCCATTGCTTAGAATATTGTTTGCCATCCTTTGATTTTTAATCTGAGAATTTCTTTTTGGATTAAATATGTATCTTGGGTCTTGTTTCTTGGTCCATTGTACCCATCTATGTTTTGTGATTACAGATATACTGAAAATTTTCCTGTCATTGAATGACACTGATTGGCCACAGGGGAAAGTAATCGACGATGTAGAGTGTGCCTAAAGAGAGTCACATGGAGAGAAAACATTCTCTCAGGCCTTCACAGAG
>NDGN011463707.1:0-11232 GCA_002564285.1 Tympanoctomys barrerae
GTTTGTAAATAGGATATCATGCCCACATCTTGTACAGCAATTAACCACTAGGAAGAATGTATGAAATGTGTTAATTATTGAAACAGTCCTACCAATTTGGTTTGAAACTGTCTCATTGCTATTTTTTTCTCAATACAATTATTGGAGAAAAATGGCACAAATTATTTAGCCATATTATTTTGATAAACACACACAAGAGAAGGAATTGACAGGGAACTTTGCAATTACCTACATATACAGATGAAGAAGGGAAGTGGTTCAGTGAAAAAATAGGAAAGTAGAGCTTTAACTAGAAGGTAGTATATTTAACTGTGAGAGGACTTGCCCAGAACCTTCCAGCGTGGTGCTATCACGTAGCATTCCAGTTCATTTTCGAAGCCAGTGTGCCTCTCCTGAGCCTGAGCATGAAGTTCCCCACTGAATTCCTTCATGAAGACAAACTTCTCATGGAGGAAGGAGCAAGTTTGAACATAGTTTTATTCACATTGCTCTCATTTTTCCCTTTAGCTTGTTCATTTACACATTTGATATAAAATCCAATAAAAACTATCTGAAAATGAACAAAAATCATCAATGATACCAATGTTCAAAGTGTGACTCCTCTGTGAGATATGATCCAGGTCATATAGAGTCAGCAAGATTGACCAGAAGTATCATATCTCACTTCCTGTTTTCTAGCGGTCATTTATGGGACCCCAAGTTATTTTGTGTATTGGAATTCTCTTTCCAAGGTGACAAAGTGGGTGATAAGCCTGTGCAAGACTTGATCTATACACATGAAGCTTTAGAGAAGATATATACTGACAAAAGTTGAGTTACTTATCCTATGTGTTTCATGCAGAATACAAGACTTAAACAACAGTAGCTGTTCTGTATCTCTGCTTGCAAGTTGCTCTTTCACCAATTAAAAAATGATAATGTGACTGTCTGAAGGTGGCAATGTTCTTCTTAAAGACTAGTGTGAAATTACAAGAGGTTTACTTCAAATCATGATAAGTGTGCTTCAATGTGATATAAAAGCAGATTTGGTTATCCACAACATTGGTTTCCTCTACTGTAGTAGGATTTCTAATGTCTACACATAGCCACATCCCAAACACTGGAATCTTTAAATATGCTAGGTTACATTGCCAGAAGAAGTAGCATAGATGGCATTAAAGTTGTTTGTCAGGTGACTTTAAAAAATTATACTAGATTCTCTAGGATTATTTTAGTGTGCTCCTGTGGGTCCAAGATACAAATAACACCCACTGAAGTACAAGAGGAACACAGATGAGTGATAATGATATGATGAATATGCAGTCCCAAGTCCTCTGTGTCCTTAAATCACTCAATTTGTAGCACAGTGTATTTATCATGTTAATATAGATCAGTAATAATCACTTTAATAATACCAAAAAGATCATGCATTTCTTATAGACATAATGTGATCCTTTTATAATCTATAGCATCCAAACTTGGTCAAAACAGGAGCAAATTATGTATGAACTAGAAAAATGGGAAATCTCAAACATAATATCTTAAATAAAAGTGTCAGTCTACATATCAATTGGTACATAATCTCTAAGCACTTCTTAAAATTTTAACTCCAACATTAGAATGTGTGAAGTTGGTTCTTGCCTGCCCTTTCCATAAGAATGACTACTAAGATGATATTGTGCAGACACTTCAGGTCAAATCACTCTATTCTTTTTCTGGAATGGTTTTAATAAATATTATTTTATTCCAGTCTTACCAGGACAAATTGTTATAGGACAAAATATGTAATTGCAGTGTGGGAAGAAGTATGAAAAGCCCATGAAAAGTCTTCTCAAAGAACAGAGAATTCCTTTGAATACCTAAGTAAAAAATTTTTAAAGGGATATACTCCATTTGATTCAGAGTTCATCATAGAATAAAAGGTCTTCAGATAGATAGAAAATCACTATCCCAGCCCCAAATATATCACAGACTGAGAGTCACTGAGAACCATATTTCATAAACAAAAACCCTTAATATTTAAGTCTCACTAACTCCTCTTTCCTTGTTGGATTTTGATATATTGTCATATTTGCTTCACTGTGTGAAATAAGTATATAGCTGTCCAAGGTGCTACAAAGTGAAAATGTCTAATAATTATATAGTGATTTGCTGAACACTTAGTTTCACATAATCAACTCATGGACATGTATTCTGAAGACTGCTTTTTTCACATTTATAAAAGGAGAGAATTCTGTGTTGCTTCTGCTAGTGGTTTTCATGTCTTCATTCTGATTTAGGGACATGAATTGTTCTGCACATTAGCAGAGACTTCTTGTACGTGGCATTATGATAGATGATGAAGAGATCTCCTGGGATTCTGAGTCTTGCAGCGTCTAATAATAGATGACAGATTAAGAATAATTGACAGTGTCATTGTAGAGTGTTTACAATAACAGAAGGTATCTTGACAGACAGCTGGAGGAGAAATAGGTACTGACAAGAAAGTAAATACTTTCGTAGGCTTTAGGCTTCAAATTTGACTTCAATAAGCTTCTCCAGATAGAGAAAAATGTTCCATAGTTTTCATATTTGACTTCTGCCTCCCTATTTTCTCATTTTACAGGCTTCATCATGCCCTTTAGCAAGCTTGAGTCAACCGGATGCTTTCTACTTGGAATATCTCTCAGCTAAATCAGCAAATGAGTATGTAGTGTAGTTATCACAACCTTATAAAGGATGAAGTTACTAGTGACACATATGATACTTTTAACTAAACCATTCAATCCTACTGTCTTTATTCTTAGCCATTATTATGCAACAGGCTTTCAAAAGGTATTTTGCCAATGTTCACACATTATAATTACTTGCATGTTAATTAGCTTAACTCCATTCACTGGCTTTCAAACAGAGTGATGCACAAATGGACGCAAAGCCATAAGAGGAAAGGGGAGAATTGAACATCGTAAAACTGTAATTCATATCCAGGGGAAACATACTATGAAAACATCATAAAGAAATTTTGCAAGAATTTTATTTATTTAAGTCTATTTTTGGAATGAAAACAGCAGATTGTGTGTTAGAATTATTGAGTGTTAAGAGTATCCTGTTTCCATAACTATGTAAAGTTAAAATTTATAGCTTAAATCTGTTTCATCTTTATCTTAAAATTTAAGGAAAATATGTGAAAAAATTAAGTGTAGACATTATATCAGTGTACTGAATTTGGTCAGCCCTCCACTAACATTTATTTTTCTCATTTCTATAATATGCAATTTTTCTTTTTATACATATGGGGGGTTAGTTGTCAATAAAAGTGGTAAAATAGTCTCAGATCTTAGAACTTCTGAATAAACTGTGCTTTTTCTTTTTCTACATTGCTTCAACCTATGGTATTTAAGAGATCTAAAAGGAGTTTGGTTACACATACTATCTAGTGATACTATACTAGGACTATAACTACATAAATAAATCCAGAAACAGGAAATAATTATGCTAAAATAGTTGAAGTTTTTTATTATATAACTTAGAATTAATTCTATTCATGCAGGAATTTCAAATTATTCTTCATATAACTACAGAGTAAAAAAGTTTTCTGTATTGACAATGCTTTTCCAACACATTTACCAAATTTGCAGTAGTTCATATAGTTAACAACTTAGGTATGCTTTTTATGCATTTTAATTTTATAACCTGTGAAATAAAGATGATCCCAAAACAAAGAAATATATTTTGAGTGACTGTATATCTCAAAAATACATTTTCAAATATATTTTAGAAGATGATAATTATAAATATGGACACATTCGATCTGCCTCCCTAGTGCATGGCAGTGAGTTTCTCTCTATATCACTCATCGGCATCAGATGGTTTCCAGGTTTTCTGTTCTTCCATGCACGGGGGTATATGAGGAATACTTTCATCTTGTGCACACGGCTTGAGGAGTTCCTGTTTCCCACTCCTTCTTTTCCAGTGATGTGCGTTGTGCATGTGGTCAGAGGACCCTTCTGCTCTCTCTGCTGTGGCTTCACATCTGTGATCTTGATGGTGCCACCGTCTTGATTGACCTGGACTTCCAGCTGCAAGTAGTTGAGTGCCGCCTTCCTGTTTCTACACTAAGCAACACCCCTGAATTTTTTTTTTTAATCTTGAAACTCACAACCTCATACTTGCTGTGCCACTGAGCTCTATGTCTGACTTAACCCAAATTATGGATAATGAATTTCCTTTCTTTGTTGTTGTATTCAGCAAAAGGATAAAAGGATGTCATGATTTCTTCTAATGGTTCATAGATGCTTTAACAAGAACATGCACCAAAACAAAAATGAAAAATAAATTCATTTGTAAATCAACATTTTGCTTTTACCCTCTTTCCCTCCCTCCCTGTCTTCTTCCTTCTTTCTCAACCCTTTTCCTCACCCTTCTTCTCCCTCTCAGTCCCTTCCTCCCTCCTTTCCTGTCTCCCTCCATACCTCTCTCCTTCTTCCTGTCATTCTCAGCTTCTGCTTCTCTTTCACCCTTCCTCTCACTTTCCACATGTTGTTTTATGTCTAGCCTGACTGTACTCAGATCTTGTAATGAAATGACACACAATGAACCAATACATATGCTTTCAGTTTTTTTTAATTTTATTTGATTTGATTTTAAAGACTAAAAACAAAAACAGAGAAATAGAGTAACATACAACAAGGCACATTATATAGATTTCAAAATCAGAATAGCAAATTAACAATGGTTGTTTATTAATTATTTTTCTCTTCAGACCTCTTGAGGAGATTAATAGATACAGGTATATGAGATTATACACATAATTGAACACTAATGCTTGTTTTCAATAAGCCTTAACATTTTTTTGTTTTTATTATGTAAAATTTATTTTAAGGAGAATATAATCATAATTGATAAGACATTAGAAGTGGTGACATTTTTAAACAATGGAGTATTACTCAGCTATAGAGAATGACAAGCTAGAGGCTTTTATAAGCAAACGGATGCAATGAGAGGCTACATTCATAAGTGAAATAAATAAGACCCATATCTGTACATATTGTGTCTCCTTACTTTAGAACCTAAAAGAGTAAATGAAATCTGAAAGGTAAAATAGATATAGTAAAATAATAGTTTTTAAATTCAGTCTCTTGCTCAAAATCTGTCACCCATGCGAAGCCTCCAAAGACTACCAAATCTCCGAAAGCCACACCCTGATATACAAAGTAAATTTTAATGTCTTCATGCCTTCAACACAGCAAGGAAACTCTGCAAAACCTGTTATTTTATAAATGCATAGTAAAAGAACATTTCATCTTCCTTGATAGATGAATCTAATCCTTATCTCTTCCTTAACTTGTGTAATGTGTTTTGGAAATGAACATTATCTGAATTTATGTGCCTGCTCCCTCCCAAAATATGCAAAAAGAACTATTACAAGTTTGGAATCTAATTTAATTTTTATGCTAGTTTTCTTAAAAGTAAAGCCCATCCGTCCTAATGGTAACCCTAATTTCATGCAGAGTGGGAAGGAAATGTGCACATCTCATGTGGGAATAATCATTTGCAGGAACTAAATCAAATTAAAAGAAAATATTTAAATAACTACTCATGAGAAGTAATCCTTTAATGCATTAACCAGCTGGCAATAACTCAGGAAACACTAAATTCTACAGGTTTAAAGAGAATTTCCTAAATGACAGTGTACTTTACTGTCATTTTCATTCTAGATTTTAATATACAGAATTCTACTTTAAAATATACAAAGTAGCACCTATGTCTAGTGGCCTAAATATCACACATGAAAATAGGGTTTTTCAAATTATCAAAGATTGAGATGCTTCTAAGTGGCCAGGTACAGTAAATTGTTAAAGAGTCATGATAGTGCATTTAGTTCTTAGAAATATAATAATGCCAATCATATTAACAAGTAAAAGAATACTCAGAATCTTTCAAGAACAACTTGAAGTCACAGTTCATTGAAAGGCCAGTTTAAGTTATTGAATTTCACATTTCCAAAAACTCTTGACATTTATGTATTGCCATAGTGGCAGAAAAGTGAATATTTCCAACGGAAAAGAGTGGATTCTGTGATGCACTGAGTGTTGTAAAGAACAGTGATTTTGCAATTGTAGATTAAATCAATAACGGCATTACCATGTAAGAGATTTCCATGACAGAAACTCAATAATCACTTGTGTAACCTGTATTGCACACTGTGGAATTGTACAAACTTTGCTAACATGTCTACCATGATGAGTAAGTTAGGTACATATCTATTCATTTTGTATTTTATGAAAAATAATTCCAATAAGGATTTCTTCCCCATTTCTATTTCTGCATGCACCCATATATTGATCTATGTTCAAGTGTGTACATATTGAGTACATATTGAATATGTATATTTATATCATATTTATGCTATATTTACATGTTCAATATGTATTCTCACGTGTTCTTGAGAATATGTACCTGGGAGACTTTTAATGAGCAAAATTCCAGTAGGGCTTATTTTCATTAAACATATTCAAAAATAGCTCGTATGTTTTTCTAACTTAAAGATCACTAGATATTTTAAAAAACATTAATTTTATATTAATAAGCAACTGAGAAAAGCTCAAGGAGAAAAATGCATTTTAGCTGAACTTTACACCCTGTTTGAATCCCCAGGAAGCTAGCTTCCTGTTTATCTTCTATAAATGCACGTCAGCTCCAGAGTGACCATCTGTATTTATTATCTCATTTGGTCCTTACCAAAATCCTATAAGAAAATTAGGAAGTTATTCTCGTATCTCCTTGACTCGAGCACCTAGCGGGTCAAAGGGCTTGCAGCAGAGGGCTCCTCCTCAAGTCGGCTGCTCTCCTCGGAGGGAGAGTGGCTTCCACAGATAGGCTGCTGCATAGAGAATAAATACACGAATGGGACCTGACAGGCGAAGAGAAGCAAGCGTTTCTATCTTGTACTGGGTTAAATTAAAATGTTCTGTGACTGCAAAGGAGAAGCCAGAAGGATATTTTTAAAAGTGACAAACAAAAGATTTAGATCCGGACACCTTGCTCTTGAGGCACACAACAGAGGGTCTTCCACATACCTCAGCTAATACATTTCAGTTTATATTATTTGTAGTATAACTTTAGTATGCAACAGAAAGGAAACCATTTTTATACAAATAAATCTTTTTCTTTACTTTCAAGAGAATAGCAATATAATACATTTTAGAAATGACACATAATTTTAAAAAAGTGATAGAACCCCATGAAAATTTAAATTTGGGGATTTTTCTTAACATTAATATCTGATTTATTTCCCTATTTTAGTTTTATTTAAAACAAAGTAGCATTTCAAGTACAAGGCGAAAGTATTAGGAGTAATTTTAACAACTCATTTGCATTTCTTTTGTGTGTGCGGCCACCTCAGCTGGTGCAGGGATCCAACCATGGTCCCTGTGCTTGCCTAAGCTTGCCTAAGCAGGCACATTAGACCGCTGAGCTAGCTCACAGGCCTCCATCATTTGCAATTTTTTTTTAATTGTAAAATCTACACATCCAAAAGGAAAATGTTAGAACATGTTTGGTTCTTCATGAGACTATATTAAGCGCATACTTCTATTCCTTAGAAAAATTACACTGAACTATGAGACTGTGTGTCTGACATAGCCAGCCTAAAGTACATGATAGTCAACAAGTATTCTAATGATGTTATGGAAAGAAAGAGTCATTCATAGATTATATCCATTGATTATAGAACATATGTAAGGTGATATTCAAAAGAAAACAAAGCATTACTACATAATTAGTTTCAGGTAAAGAACTCATGCTAAAAACTTAAAATATATGCAGAGAAAGAGACAAAAGCTGTATTCTAAGTTATTGTACAGGAAGAAACCATTAACCGAACAACACAAGTATATTTATGGCATCCAAGGCAATATTGCAGTGGAATATAACTCATTTCCGTGTGTGTGTGTGTGTGTGTGTGTGTGTGTGTGTGTTATTCATGGTGATATTGGTAACCTCATAGAGGTTAATATATTTAGATGTTAAAACTTGTATCAAATTACCATAAAAGAAAAAATATCAAATCTATGAAAAAATAGTTTGGAACTGGAAAAATTTTGAATGCATACAGTGAAATGCATTTATCAGTCAAGGGCACTACCAAACAGACGATCTGAGAGAATTAACCACTCTTAATCACATAGTTTTTGAGTGAAAGATGATTTAAGCACCAGGTGGAATAATGTCAACCATTATCTTTTCATGCCCTTCAAGCAAAATAGGATATTTAAATGGCATAAGTGCTGGTAACATAATTTTTGTGCTTTCTATCCTGTAATAATAATACAAAAATCAATACCTTTCAGATTGGTGAGCCCTCATCTTAAAATTTCATTACCCATTAATCATCAATGTTTGCTTGTCAGTTCACACTAATATTTTGCCTTTGATCTCTGTCATTTTCCCTGGTGTCCGCCCTGTACACTCAGCGGCACATGCAGCCACCCGGCTGATCACCTCTTTGCTTTTTTCTGCTTTTTCTCATAGCCTCATTGTCCTCCATGACTTTGTTCACTGAAGATTTCTGTGCAAAGCCTAGAGTTCTACCCACACTCTCTTCTGGGAAAATGGTTTACTTACATTAAATGGGTATGGCAGAAAGACATACAAGTGTATTTACTATGTTGTAAATGCATAATAAATCATAATAGATCATAGCTTGCAAAACAAAATTTTTAAATAATATAGTTTATCACTTTACCACAAAATGTTTTGTAACTGTGAATTGCCACTTTGTCCTTTACTGTAAATATTATTTTGAATCATTTATCAAAGTTTATGAGTAAGTACAGAGTGCTAATCATCTATAAATAAAAATCTCAAAATTATCTACAAGTGCAAAATGGAAGACATTAGAATTTGTACAAATCTGAGTCTTTTAGAAGTAGCTGGGGAGTTAGCTCAGTAGAATAAGTGCTTGCCTGGCAAGTGCAAGGGCCTGAGTTCAATCCTCAGTTCCGCAAAAAAAAAAAAAAAAAAAAAAAAGTAAATACTGATAAATTTTCATAACCTATTAAGCTTAGATGTTATATTTTGATTTAGAAATATTACTATATCAATTTTAACCCAGTTGTTCATTGTAATTTCTAATCAGATTGAACAGTCACTTTAGGGGAATTACTACTTCAAAGTTTATCACTGTCTTCAATGCTTTTTAGAACTCACATGGAAAAAACTGCACAGAATTTTCAAGGATTCCTTCTGAACTATTCATTATGGCAGAAATCCATTTCTATGCCAGATTCTATTCATTTTTATTCATTTTAATGGGCCAAAAATAAAATAGTAGTGAAACAGATTCTAAACAGGTTAATAGGACAGTTACAGTAATTAATATTATATGCTGTTGTCTTTGTATTATTCAGAGGACAAGATGCAGACATAATATCTTATCTAAACAATATTAGTACAAACCTTTCTCCTCAATGAACTAAGAGAAAGTTGCTGTATATCCTGTATATCTATCCTAACTATCTTGCATATACATTTTTTTTTCACAATAAAACAGCTCAAGTCAACAACTTCAGACGACTGCCAAATGTGCTAATGCCTCATTACTATGAAGGATTATTGGACTTTATTGGATTATTCTGCTGAATTCAAGTACCTGCAAACTTTGGTCTGGTATCAAGTATGTAAAGGTCCCTTAAGGAGTTGTCCAAATACAGTTTCTTTAACTGCAATGGAACACCCATCTCTGACAAAACATAACAAAAAAGGAGGACGTACAGATATTATTTTTGACATATATCCTTAAAATGTACATTGTGCTTTACCTTTTTTATCTGTTAGTTTTTGTTCATAAATTAAATAGGAGATGAAACTATACATATCTCTTCCCTAAAGAGGGATAAACTTCAGTCATTTGTAGGAAAAGGGATGGACTTTAAGACCTTTGTTAAGTGGAATAAATCACACACAGTACTTTAAATATCACAGTTTCTCCTGGATTAGAACCCAAAATGTACATGAGCAGCAAAGTCAGAGATGGAAAACAGGACACAGGGAGGTAGATCTTTTGTAAGCATGAGGCCAGTGAGAGAAGCAGAGTGTGGAGGAAAGGGAAGGGAAGGGTTAGAGCAAGTGAGGCGAGAGGTGGGGGCACCAGGGAGGAGATGATCCTAGGGAATGCAAACGGGCACTAACAAAAATGAAAATTAAATTGTTTTCAATTAAGTCTGAAAAAGGAAAGAGACAATTTTTTTGTTATTTATTGATGTATTTGTTTGTTTTGTATTTACAGAACTACTATTAGGAACACTAATAATGGGTAGTGATATTTAGCAGTTGACAACTTTTGTACCTAATGGGTTTGTATTTTAGATAGTAAGAGCAAACACTATGTGTGCGCAGCCAAGCAGATATTAAATTGGGAATCTGTATTTAAGTTAGCCCCCCTGAGTTCTGTCTTATCCCCTCCCCTTAATGTCTTCCAGGCCGACTCATTCACCCCATTACCTGTGGCCCCCTTTGTAGATCAAGAGTGAAAAAGAGAGAACGCTCTCATAGATCTGGGTTCAGCAAAGCGTCTCAGCTTACTGGGTCTGGATCTACCAACTCTGAACTTGTCCAAATGTGCCTGGCTTTGGTTTGGCTGTGGCACTCAGCCTTTTCGTGCAGTAGCTCTAGCAGAGGACCTGCTGTGCCATTCTGGCAAGATGTTCAACTCCTGGGTTAGCTGGGTGGGTCTGGCTCCTAGGTTCTCTTCAGGGAGTTCTGCTGCAAGGTTCCACAGGAGGCCTGCTGCAGGGGCTGGAGTCTGGCTGGAGAGGGGACTTGGGCATGGCGAGCAGGTGGAAGTTCCCCCCTGTTTGTTTCTTACAGGGTCTTGCTACGCAGCTCAGACTCTGTAGTGATCGTCATGTCTCAGCCTCCCAGCTCTGAGATTACAGGTGTGCACCACCACACCCAGTTTGGAGAAGACAACCTTTAAAGATTACAATTATTTAGTGTCTGTTCTTAAGGTTGTGTGTAACAACAAATTATAAAAACCTCCAAAACTCAATTACTATGCTATTCTAAGTAACAGTGAGTGGAGCCTAGGTTCAATTTTTATTTTTCCCCATTACCACCATGAATTCATTGAATTTTGAAAATCACTAGATACATATTGTAATGGTTTGTGTCTAGTTGTCCCCCCAAAGCCTCATGCAGTCATGGGCTGTAGACTTCTAGAGTTTGTGTTAACTCATGATCCACTGGGATTATGTGTAATCCAAGGCTGAGATT
>NDGN011463709.1:0-21626 GCA_002564285.1 Tympanoctomys barrerae
AATAATAATAATAATAATAATAATAATAATAATAATAAAACAAAAAAGAAACAGAAGAAACAAAGAGGGAATAAAATAAGAAATTTTCTCTGTGATCTCAAGCCTACAGTCATCTTCTGGTGCCTACAGTTCTGTCACAGTGTCCAATTCAAATCATGACTCTGCTCTTACTAATGGAGAAGGGAGGCAGTGAGAGCCCAGATCCAGGCAGAATGACCGGAGGAAGTCATCCAAAAAATAGAATTTCAGGTTATGAAATTCCACACATGGTGGTGGGGGCTGAATGTTTTTGTTTATAACACTGTAGGTGTCTCCTGCCAGCCTAATCAGAGCACCTTTACCATGGACAACTCCTGTGGTTTTCCCTCACTGTCACTGTAGGAGTTTAACATTCGGAGACCTGATGCAAAATGGATGGTGCCCCTTTCATTTTTTGTGTGTTGAGGTCTGTCTCCTTATTTCTGTAGGCTCCAATTCTTCCTTCAGATCTATCCTGATTCCCCATTAGCTACTTCCCTCCCTCATTTTTATCTCATGTTGTTATTTTCTAGTGTGTGGATTCTGAAATCGGAGAGGATGACATCTTGCTGCTTATCACACTTCACCATCTTCACAGAAGTCTGAATAAATGTTTCTTCTTTAAGTTGCAATTGTTGGGTATTTAAGAAGGCGCCTAACATGGTAGTGCTCTTTAGATACTTATGCAAAACCTACTAGGTAGAAATTCTTTGCAAACTTTTTCTTCCTGAAATCTTACTTACATCAAACCTTTTGTGCAGATACATATTTAAAGATTTGGTGTTCTTAGCCACTGCAGTTACCTATGCTACTAGTCTATCTTTCCTCAAATTGACAAAATTAGCCATAAAACTAATAATACTAAATGAAATTTTATGTAAATGGAAATGAATTTGAGTCAGAGGAAATCCCCCATAATTTCCAAAGCAAGTTGATAGCTATATAACCTATTTTTACTGTATCAAAATACAAAATTATAACAAATCTAGTCTGTAAGTCTTAATTAGTTTTATTTCAAATTCTAGAATTAGTCAGTAGCCCCCCAGACAAATAAATAAATAAATAAATAAATAAATAAATAAATGTTTAAAATACCGCACTCTACCACATAGGACAGTTGTATTTATAATCAAAGAAAAAGAAGTTATGCAAATAAATCTAGACAGCTAACTTAATTGAATACAAATCAAATCTGTCTTATCTGAGTCTAGTTTGAAGAGCAGTGTGCTTGGTACATAAATAGTTAAAGTCTCTTCCCACATGTAAGTACCTAACAGTTCACTGTATACAAAGAAACCCTTATTATTCTAATTTTAAAATGCCTAGTGCAGATTCAGGCCTAACTTAATGGAAGCCACTGACCAGTTGAATTAGTATCAGACTTCCTAGAGATATCTGCACCCAAAATTTGATCATGTTATGAAAATTCTTACATTTATTTATAAACCAAAGAAATTAAATGGTTGAAGGAATTTTCTTATTATAATTTAAAATTTTAAACAATTAAGCAGTTTAAAGCTAGTTTATATCATTGAAAAAATTAGTATGCTGCCATGTCTTCCAAATATTAAGATATAATATACAAGTTTTATTTTCAATTCAATTTAATGAATTTTCTTTAAAATATAGTAATTATTAGAATTACGAAAATTTTTCTAAATTTTATTCCCTGTGTACATTTTTTTGCAGGGCAAGTATTTTAATGCTTAAGATTTGCATATTTTGGGCAGCAAAATCATTCTGAGGTAGTATTGTGATTTATCACAACAAAGGCTTGTTGTACGAGATTGGATATATTAGAATTCAAATCTCAGATTCACTATCTAAATAGTCATATTAGTTTGTTCTATTTTTCTAAAATCTCAGAGCTTCCTTTCCTAACTTATTAAAAATATAAATATTTCTTATGAAATGTCCTTACATATGAAATAAAACAACAAATGTCTATTGCACACAGCAGAAGCGACCTTTAGTAGTCACTCAATAAAAAATAGCTAACATTAGCTTTTATAGGCTCACCTCTTTCCTTAAATGTCATATTAAAACCTGATGCAAACATTGTGTTGAAGCCCCATGTAGAAAATTTACCTAATATCCTTAGGAAATAGGAAAGAAGAATCAGCAAATGACAAAATTATCATTTGATTACTGTATAGGAGTAGAATGAGATTAATTTCTCAGTGAAGTAAATTTACTGCTGAGTGGGTGGTCCTTGGTATTGTTTGTTTGTAATTAAAATCATGAAGTTTTTTTCAATAATACTTCTTTAAATCATATTATATGTTGTTTGAAGCTATTAATAAATTATTGCTAGTGACCTTCTAACTGGAAAGTGATACAATCATTTTATAAAAAACATATTCAGTATTAGAAAACAAATATATCACAACTAATTTTATGAGAAAGAACTGCAAGAAGATATACAAAAAATCACTAAGTCTTAATGCTATCCCATATATATGTAATCGCAGCACTCAGAATCCAGAGATAGGAGGATCTGCACGAGTTCATGGCCAACCAGTGTTACACAGTGAGTGCAAGACCAGCCTGAACTACATAGCAAGACCCTGACCTCACCTCCAAACAAATGAAAGAAAATAAAAAAGGAAATTATTGTAGCCATTACATTTTAAATGAACCAAGATTTTCTAGTAAGTAGAAATTTGTCCTGACTACATAAAAGAAAAAAGTATCATCAAATTTTCCCCAGAATATGGATATTTGGCCAAACAATGACAGACTTTAAAAGTATTCAAAGTATACAGTTTCTTCAGTAATAAACTAGATTTTTTTTTAAGGATATTTGAAGGAAAAATCAAATCAAAGGATCTGCTGCTGACTTTTGAAAGTTTGGGGAGAATTCATCAATAGCTAAAAAAAAAATCAAAGAACTAGGGAGAATCTGTAACACAATATACATTTTATTGTAACATTTTAAAGATGTTATCCCTCCTAATAATGTCTTTCAGAAGAAAAAGGCAGGTAGAATTTTAAAAAAAAGAACAGTACAGAACAAAACCTGCTAGAGCTGAAAACAAAACCAGAAGACGACTAACTTTTTAGCAACCAGTGTCTAAGGTTCAATATACACGAGCAATAAAATATGCAAGGATGTTATGAATCAGTTGAGCACTCAAATTTGGAGTGGAAAGATACGAAGTTATACACTGAAAGTAAAACCAAAGAAATGGTATACTTATATCATGATCATGAGTTATCAATTATCCTCTTTCATGTTAGCAAGTTGTTATTCATGGGAAATTCAATGTTTATGTCAGCACTATGAATGATGCATGAATACAGGAGTTTGATAAAGAGCTTACCAAAACTTCAACTTCTGATATTCTTGGTCTTAATACTATTCTTTTTCCTTGATCGTGACACTTGTGACATACTTCTAACAGTAGAACGTGGTAAAGGTGTCAAGATAGCACTCATCTGATTAAATCACGCCACCCAAGACTTTGCTTGCTTGCTTGCTTTCCCTGCTGACTTTGAAAATAAAAACTGACATGAGTTGTACGATCATAAGGAAATATATTCTACCCACAACTTCTTGATCATACAAATTTATCCTCCCAAATCAATCATCCAGATGAGAATCCATTCCTGGATGACACCTCAATTGCAGGTTTGCTGAAAATGCAAATTTTCTGGGCTGAGATTTCTACCCTGGAGAATAGGTGAAGAAGTCATTGAGTCTGTGATGATTTGTTAAATAGCATAGAAAACCAATACACACTAGAAGAATCACTAGTCTTCATCTATTAAGAGTATCTTGGTAACGGTAGGGATACTTTGGAGACGTTTTTAGGTATATATACCACTATGTGGTATTTCAAGTGTCTGATTAACTGGGTCACACTTTGTTCTATTTGGACCATTATATGGCACCTACCTAAATATGTGGAGTTAGGTTCAAGCTACAAAAGAAAAAGAAAAAAACTATAATATAGGAAAACAACTGGTAATACAAAAATATCATTTAATCAAATAATTTATTTTTCCACTTTCAACGTATCTTTATTTTTAATTGTGACAAAATGAAACAATGTTTTAACTATTTTAAGTGTACAACTATGCATTGTTAAGTACATGTAGCCCACTTTTTGTGTTGCGGAAAATGAGTATCATTAAATAAGAACTCTGTTCCTTCTTTCCTGAAATTCTGAATATTGAATATTTTACTTTTTGAGTCTGAATATCACTACCCTTGGTTGATCTAGTAAGTGGAATCACAGCATTTGTCTTTTTCAGTTGACTCATGTTACTTAGTATAATGTCCTCAGTCTTCATCATGTTGTGGCATGTGCCAGAATTTGCTTCCTCTTAAGGCTATTCCTCCAATGCATGAATACATCACAGATCTATTTGTCCTTAGTCTATTCATCTGTTAAAGGACAGATGTGTTGCTTCCATGTTTTAGCTTTTTTGAATAATGTTCCTATGACCTCAGTGTGAAAATCCTCAGCTCACATTTTACATGGAATACATTTTCCAATTCATCAAGGGTCTTTAATGATCTTTGTGTTGAATATTTGAATGGAATTATGTGATTTGAGGATTCTCAAAATATAAAGTAAGGGATAAGATTACATAACGTACTGCATAACACATTTTTACGTTGCATAGTAGACACTGTTTTGTATTTACTTCATAAACCTTTCTCACCAAGAATTAAGTTCATGAAGGAGCCATAACTTTTCAAATTCAGAAATGCTATGGGAGAGGACATAGTTATGAGATCTTTTCATATAAGCTTATGTAGGAGATTAGCACATGGTCAACTGGCTGGGGAAGTCAGATTGACCTGTTAACCACAGAGGTCAGGACACATCTATAGAACTGTTCCCACACACTGTACAAAGAACCAGTCAGAGAACGCTATCTTCATTTTTTCTTCCAAGAATTTGAATAGAATTTTGATAGGATAGCAAATAACTAATGTTAGGCCGAGTAGTGAGAGGTAAAATGATGCCCACCACTGGGCTCCCTGCCATGTGTTGGCTCATGCACGGTGGTCTATTCTTACACTATAAAGTTGTTTTTCTTTTCCTAGGTTTAGTTGGCTCAAACTCACCACAGGACATGTTTCTTTCCTACTTTCAATAAATGTAAAACCTTGCTACATTTTACCCTTGACCAGCACTTTGTTCTGCACAGAAAGAACCTAGAAATCATCTCTAAAAAGATACTTCAGGAAAAAAAAAGATACTTCAGCACCCATACCCCAAAACCAAATATTAGAGTCCACACTAGACTCTAAAGAGTGTGCATACTGAGCAGAAACACAAGCGATACTAAAATCTTTCCTTTATTCTTGCTATACTTTTCATTTCTCTACCTTTTCTTTTTCACAAGGAATACCTAGCTACTCAGCAAGTAATTATAGATGACAAACTATTGTACTAGTCGTGTCATGAATAGCTAAAGAATATGCTGGCATAGACATGAATAATACTCAAAAATTTCAATCTTCCAGTACAGTGTTACTATTAATTTATTCTAGAATTATACAGACATTAGCAAGGTACATAATTATGGTAATAATTTTCTGTAATATTAGAATGTCATATAAATGTTAAGATTGCTGTTTCAGAAGATAAAATTTTCCCCTATTCTGAACTTAAATCATCAATGAATTAGTTACTTCAATTACCTTCCCAAAAGACTACCTCTATAATTTATGTAGATATACAGAAATACTAGCTCTTATAACCCAAAGTTTCTACATAGAGTTATTTGTTTAAAAAAGGAAGGAGAATTATCCAAGAGATTTGAATCTATTGTTGGCAAAGCAAAAGAGGTAAATTTGGATATAATTGTGCTTCTGTATGCCATAAACATGTAAATGGAAGGTCAAGGATTTATTATCTTCAATGAATTCAAGTGGGGAGGGATGCTTCACAGTGTTAACAATCATGTCCTTATTAAATTTTTAAGTTCAATGTTCCATGTGTCAGGTTTTATTAAAATGGGGCACATCTGTATGAGGGCTAGCTAGAGAAATTGTGAAGAGTTCATGTTTAATGCATAACCTAATAGCCATTTATTCATTTGTTCACCCATTTATCTATTATACATTTATCAGACATACACCTAGCATCTATTTTGTTCAATATAGGATGGATCTTGCTGAATGACAAAATTACCCTAATCTAATTGACCTAATACAACAAAAAAGACACATTTCCAACACAATTTGTATGCTGGTGACAAGATGACCAGAGCTTGTGTTCAGTATCATGCCACTGTTCCTCTTTGATCTATGCGGGTGCAGAGACACTGCTTCTACAGAATTCCAGACAAGGTGGTGGGATAGCAAAAGACCATGGGAGATATTCCCTGTCTCTTGGAGGTACCAGGAGACAGCACTGACACACCCCACCTTGACACATCACTGGCTACCATTTCACCAGCCAGCGCAAGGATGTCATGTGAGTCTGAAGTGCCTCCCAAGAAATGAGGTAAACTTTATTTCCTTTCCAGTCCCTATGTCAAAAGCAAAAAATTATTTTGTTACTTGTTGACAAAAAATGTTTGTCCTTGAGCAAGGTAATTAACTTATTTATCACCAGTATGCTAAGCAAATCAGCTTCAGTACCATCCCTTTGCTTTTTCCACCAATCCCAAGCTATTATGCGATGACCTCGTCATCATCTCAACTAATTCCCCTTTGACAAGACTCACCGTAATACCATCCTGCTTATTTCCTAAAACCCTGAAAGTGTCTAGATTGACTTTCTTCTGAAAGACACAATCAGAGCAATATTCTCTTTTACTAGAGCTAGTTAGAAAAACTCAATACTGGATTTTTTTTTCTTCTTTTCAAGAGGCATAAGAGATTTAAGAGGCAGAAATTTTAAAGAACACAAGTAACAGAAACAGGTGGATTCTCAAGAAAGGCATGTTATCATTTGGAGATGGAAATATTTATGTGTTTTTGATAGTGGAAATCAGGAATTTGTTAATGTACAGGAAGTTCTTTTCTCTTAGTTTACAGGAAAAAGGATGACCACCCCCCCCAAAGACAATGGCCTGTATTTCAGGCAAAAACATGAGCTCCATCAATTTTAGTTTTATTGGGTAATCTAAGATGCTTTGCCTAAAATATTCTTTGAATTCTCTGCTCCCTTATTTTAATATAGATTTCCATCCCCTATTTTTGTCAAATTAAAATATGTTTAAGGGGTTTTAGATGTGATGGATATAGTAACCACTACTTTTTTTTTTCTTTTTATTTAGGTTCCAGGAATCAAACTGAGGCTCTTTCACTTACCAGGCAGATATGTGCTTCTGGGCTACAGCCCAGAAGGTGCTCCTAGAAGTATCAATGCCAGGGAATGCCAATACTGATAACCTTGAGTAAATTTTACGGTGTCCTTAAGTAGTAGTCTTTTTAAAAGAGCTTCCTTGTCTCACTTTAATCAATATTTGTTTCTTCTCTCTGACCTTCTTTCTTCCTTTGAGAATTTGATTCCTATTTTTTAAGCAGTGCTGAAGGACTGAGGATCTGTCTTCTCATACCCACTTAGGGTGAACGAGGGCATTGATGCTGCCTAGCTAGGGACCAAAGGCTTACCCTGCCTGATCTTGGGAGACAAAGGAGTGTGTTTTGAGGTTTGATAAACCATCATCCTTGATAGTTGAAATAATCTCTTAAAAAGAGAGCAAGACTTTCTTCAAGTTATTGACACACTTGATTTTATAATTATACTAAACAAGTAAGAGCTAAAAATTAAAAGTAGAAATTAGATAAATAGTAGCTCAAAAATTTGTGGATCTCAGATACAATTAACCTGTACGTGTCATAACCTTCTATTTTTAATATTCACGTCTATTTGTCCAGAATGTTAACTCGAAAGCAATAGGTAGAGTTTGTGACTATACGAAGTTTCATTCTATTCTATATAACTAAAAACAAAAGGGCTTGGTGTTCTTAATTACTAACATCTAATACAAGATGTGTGTATCATTTAAAAAATTAAATCAGTGAATGGTTATCTATTCCACTCATTCTTGTGAAATGAACACTATATGCATAACCATGTGCTAATATCCAAAACCCAAAAATAAATAGTGTGTCAGTAATTTCAGAAATCTTTCTAAAATAAATAGTCTCAATAAATAGAAAAACCACTAGGCCTCATAATAAGACTAAGAGAATAAGCACATTTCCTAAAGAAATAATTTTTGGGGAAGTAATACTATCTAATGAAAATGATTATGAATTTAGAATGTATTTCCAATATCATTTCTCTGAACTCCTCAATCTTGTTTGCCTAATCTATAAATTGATAATTGATATTTACAGGTATATTGCCAACATGACAATATATAATGGTTAGCAAGTAACATCATATTAGCTACATTTTCACCTAGCAAACATTTGTGTGTATAGGAAATGTTAAATTCAGCACTCAAACAATTTAAACCAAAATTGCTTGGTCATCAGAACTAATGGGATATATTTTTTTAAAATTTATGTATTTGGTACTGGGTCTCACTACTCAGCTTGGACTCATAGTGACCCTTCTGTTTTCAGCCTCCCAGCACTGGGATAGCAGGTGTGTGCCACCATGTCCAGTCTTGTTGGCCATCTCAGCAGGCCTGGGAATGAGGCCAGTATTGCCTGTGGTACTGGGGATCAAGCCCTGGTCCCTGTGCTTGCCCAAGCATGTGCCTAAGCATATGCTGCTGAGCTATCTCACTGGCCCTAGATATTTATTAAATATATAGTTTAGGGGCTGGGGAGATGGTGCAGTAGAATAAGCGCTTCCCTGGAAAGCGTAAGGGCCTGAGTTAATCCCTGGTTCCGCACATAAATAAATAAAAATACAGTTTACTTGGCCTTTATTTTGAAAACACTATTTTTGCAGCCTGTGGTATTACTAAATCTATATTTGAAACTCCTACACAGTAATACACCACTATGGATACTTGGTAAACAATGATCTAAAATAAAATTGCAATTAAAACTATAAGGAGGGGCTAGGGAGATGGCTCAGTGGAATCAGCACTTGCCTGGCAAGCACAAGGGCCTAAGTTCAATTCCTGGTTCCACAAAAAAACAAACAAACAAAAAAAAGAACGAGAGAGAGAGAGAGAGAGAGAGAGAGAGAGGCCCAGAAAGATAGCTCAGTGGTATAAGCACCTGCCTCACAAGCGTAAAATCCTGAGTTTGATCCCTGGTACTAAATAAATAAATAAATAAATAAAATTATAACAAACATTGATGTGCTTCCCTTCTTGTGTTGCTATATTTTGTTTTGATAATCCTTCCTGTTTCTATAGGGACATATTCTATTGAGTTTTTGTCCATTAATCATGATTGTCAATGAGACTGAATAGAGAAATGCCTATGAGTTCCAGCAACACAATGAGTTAGTGTGTGGTACTTATAGAGAAATGTCTAGAAAATTGATAGGGCACACTTCTCCACATGTCTGTGGCCTATTTTCAAAGACGACTGGCTGGTTACCTAGTAAACTGAAGGAGAACATTTCCACCCTGACTGTGGTTGGCACCATCTAAGAGGCTTGTAGGTCGAGGGTAATGAAAGGGGCAAGAGGACATCAGCCTGTGTTTTCGGGGCTCTACTGGATTGAGTAGGTGTCTTTGGCTACAGTTATAACCTGTGAATATCAGATTGTAGCATCTCCAGCCTTCCTATGAAGACTTACTCCAGCAACTCTACATGCAACTTTTGGATGCCTCGATCTGGCACTGCATCCTTGACCTTTTTTTTTTCCTATAGCTTGTCCATTCTAGGACTAAGCAGCTACCAGCTTTTTTGGCTGTTTAGTGCCGAGAGGGCCATTGTGGATTCCCTGGCCTTGGTTCCCATACATATTCCTAATAAATCTCTGTCAATTCTGTTCCTCTGGGTAACCGTAAAGAATACAGATCCACTCAGAGAATTCAGAGTGATTTACCTATTACTTTAAATTCTTAAATTACTGCCAAAGGTCTCTTTTGCCATGGAAGATGCCATATTTTTAGGTTCTGGGATGTGGATTTTTTCAGTGACCACTTCCCAGGCCACCATGTCAAGAGCAATGGAAGAGGTTGTCACAAAGACCAACTTCTTAACATATGAAAACATTCCTCAGTATACAGCATCATGTATACTGATAAAAAGGTGAAAAATGGTTAAAAAGTAAACATTTGGTTACAAGTAATACTTGGGCAAATAGAAGTACAGGTACTAATTTGATTATGGTACCATTCATTTAAGTGGTCCAAAAGAATACTACTTTTTTTCCATTAATTACCTTGTAGCTACCATGTTATTCCAACTCTAAAATTCTTTTAGAGCTGAGTACTGAATATTACCCTGAAAAAGTCTAAATAGAATAAACTTACATATTCTAGAAAAGCTCATTGAAATTGTGTCTATTCATCAATTTTTTAAAAACCCACAATTTGAAATGACAATAATTTACTTAGTAAAAGATCAAAGATAGAAATGATGTCCAGCTGAAAGATTCGACCTTGATGAGACATGAGGGTATTTTTATATGTCAGAGAAAGTTCTGTAAAGTGAAGCCCTATGTCTTAATGACAACTGTTTTTTCCATGTTAATATACCTTCAGCAGCAAGGTTTAGGAGCAAATTGCATCATAGGCAGGAGGAGTTGCTGTGGGTCAAAGGACTAAACTCTAACAATGGGCCAAGCTCCATCAGATAATAAAAAAGAAGATGTTGACTGAAGTAATTGCT
The DNA here is from genome assembly GCA_002564285.1 of Tympanoctomys barrerae. Classification (NCBI taxonomy): domain Eukaryota; kingdom Metazoa; phylum Chordata; class Mammalia; order Rodentia; family Octodontidae; genus Tympanoctomys; species Tympanoctomys barrerae. The sequence continues at coordinate 10,742 of NDGN011463709.1, forward strand.
GTTTTTGCATGATCTCAGTGATATTGATCAAATTGAGAGCATTCCAAATAAAAATACTTTATCAATTCCTAAATTGCTTTTCTCATTTTTTAAATTCAAATTAGTGCCTTGACAAGAAGAAAGAGGATGCTTTGTAGTCAAAACAAGTATAAATTGGATAATCAAATAAGAGCTACTAAATAACAATTATTTGGGAACTAATTTTTGTAGGTTCTTTTGTTTGTCTAGCAGTTTATACTTTATGGATCTAAGAATAACATGTTGAATTCTTCTATCCTAATGAACTAATTAGTATTTATAGAATAACTACCACATTAGGTTTTACATTTTTCAGTGCATAATGGGATTGCAATGAACATCCTGTGAATGACTTGTGAACAGTGAAATTAAGTTGTTTGTAAAACTGTCATTTGGGTCAAGGCAAAGGATGTGACCTGAAGCTAATAGACATTTGGTGTTGTCCTCACCACATTACCCTGAATGGTCATTCAAGCAAATCATTTATATATGTTCTGTTGTACACTTTCATTTATGCAAGACATATTATATATTTGCTATCTCTTTACTTTCTAAGAGTATTTTGGAAATCCATACGATCTATTTTTATTTTTAAAACTTTCAAAAGAAAATACAGAAAATACAATCTATTCATACCATGTTTCCTGTACATTAAAATAGTCTGATCTTTGCTTTAAAGAAAACTATTTTGAGGAATTTATCTTGAAAGAAACCTAGAAGGTAGAATATACTGTAGTCATTGGGAAATGTTCTTTTAAGAATTGTTTGTAAGGTTGGCCAAATAGCTCAGTGGATTAAGGAACCTGCAAGAAGGCACAGGCGCCAGCGGAATTCGATCCCTGGGCCTGCCATGCCAGCCCCACCCCTGGGACGCACTGAGATGGCAAGTGAGACTGGGTATGGTGGCGCATGCCTGTAATCCCAGGTCTTGGGAGGCTGTAAACAGGCCCATCACTATGGGTCCGATCTAGTAGTGAGACCCCAAACACCCTGTAGACTCTTCCCTAAAATACAACAACAAANAAAAAAAAAAAAAAAAAAAAAAGAATTGTTTGTAAAAAACAATATGAAAGCGATTAAATTTTTAATTATTGGTGTTTGGTTATTTAAATAATAAAAATCTATCAAGCCTTGGACTATTAATAGTAGTACTAATGAAATATATGTAGTACTAGTAAAAATTACACAATGTTTTAGGATGGGAAAGTGAGCCCTACAATACTCTCAATCTGTATTTTCCATAAGGAAGAATACTACAATGATGCAAAATTAAAATAAACAATATGTTTGAGTAAGGCATTAAGTATCTATTTATTTACTATACTTTTCAAACAACCTCTAACATAATATTGTTTTAAATTTCAAATTTTGGGGGCTGGGGAGATAGCTCAGTGTAATAAGTACCTGCCTGGCAAGTGCAGGGTCCTGAGTTCAATCCCTGGTTCCGAAATAATAAAAATAAATTTCAAATTTTTAAGCTAGGATTTTATGATGAAAAGTAAAGAAGAGAAACCCTAAAATCTTGTCAGGTGTTTTTGCTCTTGTTGTCATGTTTACTTTTTTCCATCAGTAAGTGAACTAAATCAAATCCACATGTACAAACATCATATTGCCTCAGTGTGAGACCTGAAAGGGTAATTAAAAATAAAAGGTATAATAAATACTGCTAAAGCGGAAGAATTTGTTCAATGGGAAGGAAAAACTGAGATGAAGAAAAGGACAAATGAAAGAAGGGAAAAGATATATTTAGGTATATATACAAAATACTTTGGATAATTGTTCAATTTCTACAGATATTTTGAAATGAGTAGTCAATGCCTACATTTTTTATTCTTTTTTTTTCCTTTGAATTTCCTATATCTCTTCTGTTACTGTTTTGTTTTGTTTTTTTCTTTAATTAATCTTGCATGTTTGTGTCTGGTATCCTTAGCAACTAATTTGAAGATAGCATCATGTAATACAGCAACCATGATTGAATTCCTGATACTTTATTTAGTGAAATTTTGTGTCATTTCTAAAGCTGTCTTTTTTTAACACTATTTTATATTCTTAAAAAACTAAAAGAAAAAAAATAGACTTAGCCAGTACCACAGTTCCCACTGGAAATTCTCTGTACCTCACAGGAATGTTCAAGGTTTGTCATTTGGTGTGCTCTGTTAGTGAAAGTATCCTACAGAGGCCTCAGGCTCTGTCTAGCTGTCTCCCTTTCTAGCTGCCCCTGGGTCATCCACACCACTGGCTGTAAAATGCCAACAAGAAAATTAATGGAGCATTGGCCTACACCCTGGTTCCTCCCTGAGGGAGCCTCCCTGTGAGGATCTACTAAAAGGGCAGAGAAAATACATAGAAACCTCATGGAAACCAGTAGACTTGAAGACAGCTGCTTTATATGGCAAACCACGTCCCTGCAGAAACTTGTCATGCAGAAATAATGTGACCTCATCTCTGTGAATATGCATTTTATTGGACTGGAAGTAAAGGAGACATCTTACTGTGTGAGTGTAACTATTTTAAAGAGAGAACCAGGTGCACTCAGAACTTTGTATCAGTGTTCCATTCAATTCTCCCAAGAACTCTAGAGGAAAAGCACCATGTCCTTCATAGCTGTGAGAAATTATAGGAGCCTGAAGAGTTAAAGATTTTCCTAGTGACATACAATGGTAGGCACTATACAGTTCCTAAGTGTTCCACATAGCAAACAGAGAAACAACAAAACACCGTTCTCTCCCACTTCCAAAGAACCATAGTCAAGCCCTGGAGACACCAATAAAAATGTACCAGCCACCACAGGGTCATTTAACTGTTACTGTTTTAAAGTAGATGTTCTTTAAAAATTCAAACTTCCCTAATGAAACCTTCAGATACTGGCATCCTAATCTGTTTCCGTAAAAACTAAAATATTCCTGAGATGAACAAAAGCATCTTACAAGTCAGAGTCCTCCTGGATATTTTGTTGCTCAATGATATGTCTGAAGCAAGGCTTGGCCCTTCCTGAAAGAAGCAGAATTGTCTGCTTGTTGTGGTTTATATGTAAGTGCTCAGAGGCAGGACTTGAGAAAGGTGACTGAATCATAAGGGGTGACACAGCTGATCTGCAGCTAGGAGGTAGGGTTAGGTTTGTCCCTGGGGATGTGACCCTAAGGGCTCTTCCCATTGCTCTCTGCTTCCTGCTGTGGTGATGTGAACAGCTCTGTTTTTGTTGCGGCGCTTCAGCTCTGGGGCCAGAAGGCTATGGACTGAAGCCTGTGAGAATATGAGCCAAAGTAATTTTTGTTTCTTTAATTTGTTGGAGTTGGGTATTGAGTCCCAACTATGAGAATGTGACTGATACACTGCTTCATAACAACGAATGTCTTCAGACAAAAACGCATGGGTGTAGATAGAATACAGTTCACCAGTTTACTCTCCAAGTCTCACGGACAAATGAATCCTCTGATATAAACAGGTTTCTATTTGTGTAGCAGGAATGGGGCTGGGGTTAGTTGTGCACTACACCTTCCCCTGGTCAGCATTCTGTTGTTACCCATACAATATGCATTTGAAACTGCACAATGGAGTGATGAAAATATCACTAAAATCATGTAAAAATGTTAAAAGCTCACAACTTTGTGGGGCTGGCCTCCTATATTTCCAAGGAAACACACCTCAAGAGCCCCAGATCAGACATCCTTAGTGCAGCAATTTGCCCATAAAGATAAATTTTAGCTGATAACCCAATATCTCATTTGTATAAGTTTCATTGCTTCTTGGCCTTCTTGAAATCACTTGCAGTTCATTATATTTTCATTTTTCGGTACTCATTAGGTTTTAGCCTTTCTACAACACAAGCCATACTACAGTAGGAGTGAGAGTAGAGGTCAAATCTATCAACCACTTCACAGTTTACCCTGAGAGGTGGTGCACTTCTTTATAGACTGAGCTTTGGTTACCTGCTGAGCACTTCTTGGGCAGGTGCTGTTTCAGCCAGTCAATTTTTGTATAAATTAGATAAAATTTTAATTTTATTTTCTCAGCAATATTATCTTATAAAAATAACAAACATGTAATTTTTGGTTGTCTGGTATTTAAAAAAAAATTGACCGCTAAATGGTTAAGGATAAAAAGAATTCTTTATTGACCTTTATATGTCAGGCATGACTCTAAACCACATTATACATTTTCCTCAGTCATTATAGCAGAACAATAAGATAGAAGTTCTTTCATTATGTATTTGTGAAGAGGCTAAGGCTTATTAATTTTCCCCACAAGATCATACTGCTGATAAGTTAGAGAGACCAAGATTCTGAAACAGGCATCAAAGTCATTTTCAAATGTGTCACTGTCTTACTTTCCCAAGAGTAATCGAAACATAATAATCCTACCTTGACCCCTTTTCCCTACTGGACTCAATATGGTGCACAGAGTCATAATCTCAAGCCACTGAAACTAACTCTGATCAGTCAAAAGAAATTAGATAATTCTAAGAGTCACTAGGAAGACTGCAAATCAAAACAGAAAAACAACAGGAAAATGAACATCTCCCAAAAATCATAGCTGCAATTACGTCACAGAATATGTTTATAAACGTATCAGTATCAGTGTTACTATAAGTATATCGGTATCAAGTGCTATTGCTACCACTAACAGCACTTGAGGACACAACTTGCATCCCTGCCTGCCGTCCCCACCACCCTGAGACATGCTCTATGTCCATGTCCATTGCTGCCTTAGAAACTCAGGTATCTGCGCATTTGACTCAAGGCTTCTAACAACATAAATTCTTCCACACCGCTGCTTCTTTGCCTGGAGTTTTCTAACTCAAAACTGAGGCGGAGAGAGTCTGATTGGGGAAGCCCATGGCACATGTTCATATTTTGGTCTCAAAAAGTCATGGGATATTGAGTCTGACAAATTAATTTCTGTCACTATGGACTATCACTATTACCTTTCTTTGAAACTCAGAAATGCTGGTCATTGCTCTCCACTGTCCCTGACAAATATTAAATAAACATGTCAGGTTGTTTGTTTGTTCTGCCTTTGGATTAAAAAGTTATATTTCTTTGAAAATGCAAATAGTGTACCCTCAAGAAGATAACACATTCTATCAAAAGACTAGCTTAATAGATTATTCTACATTATATTATTTTAAATAAAAAATCAAAATTGTAAAGATAAGATATAGAAAATAATTGTGTTGAATTAGGTTTAAGTGTAAGAAGAGAGCCCAGGACAATAAAAATTGAAAGAGGAAGGAAAAATGCTTCTTGATGCTCAACTGTCTATTTTGAATATCTGGGAGGCTGAGGTAGGAAAAGGGACTGTAGAAAGAAGAAGGACACAAAGTGTATGGAAAGTTCCTTAGAGGACAAAGGACCACGCATTCACTTAGTACTTGTTTCAACACACATTTTCAAGGCACAGGCACTCAGTCCTGTGTGTACATGAAACTGTACAATTGCTTTTCCTTCATTCTTCTTGGTCTCTTCAGGCATGCTGTGCTTAACAGCTCACGACACTTGCTTGTCAGGGAATAATTCCCAGGAAACCCACCTTACTCATTTCCTTCCAAAATGTCTACCTATCATGAAATGAAACTGGATTATCCTGGTTCAGTCAGTGTTTAATATTCTGAAATCATAATTGGAGCCAGGAATTCAGTTCCCTTCATGTGATTGTTGTCTGGGGATTCTCAAAGCAGCCTGGAGTTCAGGAATCTGCAGATCCTTGCCTAGCTGTCACTGACTTGCTTAAACGACCCCTACCAAATGAGTTAAGCATCTCTGGGCATCAATTGCTTCATCTCTAAGAGAGGGATAAAAATATCAGCCACCTGTTGTGAAGATCAGGGAGCCAGTGTGTCTCAGAAGCTTTCAAATCTCTGGCTCTAAGCCTTTTGCTATCAGTGTGTTAAGAACAAAGGCAAGTCCTCACTGCTTTCACCCAAGTGCTGCATTCAAAGGAAGAAAAAAAAATACAATATTTGAGTTCCACAAAGCTTGAAGGTTATTTTATATTAGTTTGAATTTCAAACTGTTTTTCTCTGTTGTACTCTTGGCACTGCCATTCTTTAAGTACAGCACTTCATTTGCATAGTAATTACAAAGTTTAACAAATAGCATTAATGTCTGAAAGAAAGAGGTACACTCCATTTAAATTACTGACAGTATTACATTACACATTTTTAACTGCAATTTTTTAAAAAGGGAAAACTATTCCATCCTAATGTGCTGTACAGATTCCCAGAGCTCAGCAATATTTGTGCTTCAAGAAGGTAAAATCTCTTCCCGTGCTCTTTAGTGACTTCTAAAGCCCTATTCATAAATACTGATTAGGCACTATTTCACCATAGGACAGAGTACTGTTGGCACAACTCCCTACTCAGAGCCAAATTGGCAATGTTAGTATAGTAAATTAGGCCAAATGTCTTAGCTGTACTGTACATGAAAGATCATCTTTAATAAATAGATGCTAATGTAGCACTTGGATCATGTAGAACTGTAAATGTCAACCTTTCGTCTTGACTCCAGGAAGTTTAAAATGAAAGACATTCAAGAAATGTGTGCTATTTTAATGAAAAAATAAGAATAAAGAGCAAATATGAAGATATTATTTGTTTCTTGGGAAAGTGTTGAATTTGAGAAGAAGCACTTTGCTTATTTGCAATGCAAGGAGAGGAAAAAAGGAATGAAGAAGATCTTTATTCCAGCTACACCTGCGTACAATGCCTTTCATACTGTTTTTGTCTTGTCATGCTGCTTTGTGCATCCTGGCCTATGTAATTTTACCTAGTTTTCTTTTTGCCTCGCTAATTTGCCCATATCTTCTCTTGAACATAGCTTGCTCCATTAGAAGAAAATACCTTTAATTGTTCCTGACCTCCCTTCTTGCCCTTCCTAATGTATGTCTTGATATCAAACTGAAGCACATGTGCATGTACACACACACACACACACACACACACACACACACACACCACATAGAACTCTCAGACGAACTTTACCAAAAACATTCAAGTTACGAAATTCAGTCAGGTGGCCAAATAATTTTCATTTTATCTTTATATTTTTTTCAGGTAAACAAGCTTACATTCAATTGTAAAACATCTTTGGAGAACATGCAGTAATTTCAAAGAAAGAAGGAATAGCTACAGGTTATACAAAATATATAGTAATATAAGACATTTTACTTGGTTTGGTAGCTTGTCCAAACATACTAATCCATTTTTGTTTACTTTTTTCTCTTTTTTGTAATGGAAATAAAAACTTAGGATCTTGTGCTTGCCAGGCAGCTGCTGCGTCACTCAGCTATACCCCTGTCCTCTCACATATTTATGGTCTAGATTTTATTGCTTTTCTTTCCTGTCTTGTGACAATAAAGTATAGTAACAAAGACATTATGTTTTCTTATCAAATATCAACTACTTTTTAGAGCAAGATAGTCACTCGGCTTCTGAAATCTCTGTTTCTTCCTTATAAAATGATGATGAGGGTTGACTCAGGAGTCCCTAGGCATTGCAGAGAAAACCTCAACATGAAGCCCAAAATACAGAGCAAGCACAATAAGCAGTTGGTATCAGCATCACTATTTCCAAATGGATGGATCACTATTGAATTTCACTTATTAAGGCTGTTGTATTCACAGCTTTAGGCTAAAATTGTTGGTTCCCTTGTAATTGTTGATCATTGTCTTAATAAAGAAAACATGACTTGTTTCTGGTAGTATGTGTTTAGTCTTACATTTGCTCCACATTTAATATAAGTTTTAGGGTGATTCTGTTAATCTGAGCTCTGTCAATAACTCATAGTGACTGAGTAAGACAAAGTACCCTCAAGAAGTTCACAGAGCATAAGATTAAGTAGAAATTGGGATTAATCTGAGATGTTCATTTGGATCTAGCAAGGCAGCAACAACAATGCAATCATTCAGACTCAGAGAACTTGAAACATATCAAAGGTTCTGGATAGAATACATACAGTGGAGTGTGTCTGAATTTATCTAAAGATAGTTTTTAAAAAAAACAAGTTAGGAAGAGCAGGGAGTGAGATCTTCAATGCTATTTTATTGTTGAGGTATTGAGAAAGACATAATACATTATTTGTGAAAGGACCAAAGATTTCATACCAAAAACAAGCAAGAGTGGTGTTATTCAGTCTTCAGGAGGATTCAGATGTAAGAAGTTCCTAGAGATGAGAGATACTTCATAGAATGCATAAAAGGGCTAGGGAAAGAGTGCTTTCAAACACATTTCAGTATTTGCTCTACTGCACAAGAATAAGGTAAATTATTAAGTGTGACTGGTTAAATGTTACTTTGGAAATGGAATATGGTAGGTTCCAAGCAAAAATAATCAAGTAAAATAAATGCAATATTTAAATTATATGTTTTTTCAGGAGATTATAATTGGACATATTCATAAGAATATTAGAGATCATTTTGAAAGGTGCTGAAATACAATACCAATATTATTTTTCTGCTTTGTGCAAACTCTTAAATTGAATATTTACAAGCTTTTGAGAACAAGTAATGCTGAATGAGCAGTCATCCAACAAATAGAACCAAATTCCCTTATATGCTTACTGAGCACCTTTGATTGCTTAATTAATGTTGATTGTTCCAACATTCATCATTGTTCCTTTCATAAACATCAACCCTTTTGGGTTTTTCTGTCATTCCCACCTGTAGAAATACACATATCAATCAGTGTATGGCAACCCTCTTTTGCATGGATAGTAGTATAATTTAAATTAACCAGAATGAAGCTGTGAGTCTATTTTGCTTTCTGAGGGGTGGGGGGTATTAGTTGGTATTTATATCTTCATTTTGCCATCTCTGAACATATCTAGATCTCATTTTTATTTTGTTTATTTATTTTTTTAAATCTCATTTTTAGAAAAAAAAAAGGACAAAGAATCACATTCATGTGAATATTCTTGACCATTATGTAACTGTACCAGTTACAGATGTTGGGTTATCTCACTTAGGTATAGCAAGCTATACATATGTAGGCCAATACCTTTTCTTAGTTAAGTCATTTGCAACAAGATAATAAATAACATTTGCTGATATTTAATATGCCTACTCAGAAAACAAACTTATTTTGCTCCCAAGAATCTTGTTATAAGGAAACAAACAGGTATCACATTATTATATATAGGTAAGATGGATATAACATTATACATACATATAAACATATATATGTCTAAAAAATCAATGTGATAAATGTTAACTTAAGATACTACTACCTTCAGACAGTCAACATTCTCTTATTCCATTGTCCTCATATCAAGCTTGACATTGAAAAAAAGACTAGACAACATGAATTTGTACCATCTACTGACAAACTTCAAAGATGGAATGCACAGTTCATGGCTTGCAGAAGCTGTATCAACAGTGAAGACACTGAAAGACTCTATGAACATTACCTCTAACATATACAGAGCCAGAACCAGAGATTACTATACATAAAAGAAATTATTTCCCTCTTAAAAGTTCTACTGTAGAATACAATAAGAACCTTATTAAAATTGTATATTAAATTCCATTTGCAAGGTAAGAATATAATTTTTGCAAAAATTATATAGCATTTGTTACAGAAGCACTATAGCCCTGTAAGTCTTCTTCAAGCTACCATTTGGCATTCATGGAAGAATTGTAGCATAAACACAAGAAAAGTTGCTCAATATTAATAAATATTTGTTGAATGCTTACTCTGTGGCAAACATTTTCTAGAACCCCAGGAACAACTGTTGAGAGAAGATAAAAACTTTCCCTGACGAGGATCAAATTAAGGAGAGTTGAAAGTTGGGTCATAAAGCAAGTAAACTACATGGTATGGTGTACTGACACATTCTGAAAAGAAATACACAGTAGAAATAAAGGAAATGTCTTTGAGTTGGCTCAAGGATAAAGGTCATCATTTTAGATGGATTAGCCAAAGAAATACTCACTTAAAAAGTGGCATGAGAGATAAGACAGCTAAGAAACAGCATTCTAAGTGGACAAAGGGGAAAAAAAGAACCTGGCAATGAAAGAGCCTTGGAGTCGCAGCATATTAATACATTGCAAAGATGGTAGTGAACACCTTGGAAAGTGTAAACAGGAAAACTGAGGAAGATATAAAGGAGTCTTCAATCAGATAAGGCTTCAGATAAAGGCTTCCGTTAGTGCTTTGACTTTTATTCTAAGTGACATAGGGGACCACTGGAAATTTTAAACTGAAGAATGACAGAATCTAAGGTTTTAAAGGATCATTTGCTTACAGTTTAAGAAGTCATGGAAGTAAACAGCATAGTATGTTTAGGAAACATGCATTTCAGGTTAGAATATAAGTGTGCTGTAGTATATCCTGAATGGCACAGGCATAAATACTAAAATATGGTGGACTTCTGTAACTTTAGTACTAATTCTGACTTTTCAATTAGTATTGGACATTGTTTTCTGAAATTACTTTTATTGAGATAAAAATAGCAATGGACAGTTTCAAAACAGGATAGTGCAATAGTTACAATTAATAGATTACATATTATGCCTTCGTAGTAATTACTCAAAGTAGAAGATGCACACATCATATTTAGTCTAAACAGAATTAGTACAAATCTTTATCACTGAACTAAAAAAAGTACCTGTACATCTATACTAACTGTTTTTGTGTATATATATTTTTTTTTCTTTCACTACAAAATTGTCCTTCATTTATATCCCCCTTTTTTGTATAGTTTTGTCAGAGATATGTATTCCATTGCCATTCAAATATTGTACATGCATGAATTCAGCAAAATAATCCAATATAATTCACTAGTCCATAATAGTAGTGGGTTATCCACAGGATGGGCAATGTCAGAAGTTGTTGACTTGAGCCTTTTACAGCTCAGCATATTAATATGGCTTT
>NDGN011463725.1:0-20930 GCA_002564285.1 Tympanoctomys barrerae
AAAAAAAAAAGCATCTTTACAAGTCTATTTCAAGAGATCAATCTTCATAAAAAATTTTATTTAATTGGTGTATATTTGTTATGTAATAATTATATTCATTTGTGAAAATTGGTACATATAGTACATTTTTTAAAATATAAAACAAACTTTAAGTGCAAAAAATTGTACTTTTTCAAATACAGAGCACTAATACCTCCTTTCAAAAGAAGAAAGTGTTATGTCTTAGTACTAGCAACAGATTCCTAAACTGGCTCAGTGTTTCTTGGACAACTGCTTTTAAACTGAAAAAAACAAAACAAAAACTCCAAGGCTCATATAGAGAGCATCCAAACTCAACGACCAGTCTCTGCACTAAGGGAATGGAGGCAGCACTGACACACATAACAGAGCTTTGCAAAAAGTTATCTATGTAGGAATGCAAGAAAGTTTATAAACACAACAACTTTAAAATACAGTTCTAGAGAGCTTTAAATCATTTCCTCACATAATTAAAGCAAGAAGATTCTAATACACACTTTTTTAACCGTTTTATAGTGAAGTCCAAGGGCAAAGTTCAAGTTGTATCGAATTTCCTTTACATCAAGTATGTTTACATGGTTTATGCACTGCTTAACATAGTAAGTGTAAGCACATACCCTTTTTAGCAGCTACTGTTTTACTTGGAACTTTATCTGTTTGCTTCAGACCAAATGATGGTGAAAAAACAGAAGCAGCATCTTCTTCATTACTGTCAAATTTAGCTGAATCTAAAAATTTCAAAGCTTTTTTTAGTAAAGAGATTCTATAAAGACCTCTGAGTAAACTTTGACTTGTTTAACTGATGACTTCTCTTTAGCTAGATAACTGATCTTGTAAGTTTCTATTGTGCGATCATATAATCCACAATATACAAACAGCTGAAAATAAAAAATATATCAATGTTATACCTCAAAAATGTTAACTGTGTTGTGAAACAATACAGAAATACACATAGTGAAAATTAATAGTACCAATTGCTAACCATTTAAAATGCATTTGCCTAGTTCAAAAATATATACTGAAGATTTACTTTAAAAGACATAAAACAAGCTTCACTGTGATTAATTTAGTAGCCAAACCATACTACTAACCTTCCAGGAATATCAGTAATAATGTTCAAACCTAAAAAAGTAGTGAATATTCATATTTCTAAATTAATAAATAATTAAAGAATAATTAAAAGTGCATGTAGGCTTACTTCAGTTTACTTTGTACACAGGTTATTAAGACAATCACTTCTTTCCTCCCTCCCTTAAACTATAGCAGGAGCTTTTACTTGGACTTAAGTATTTTTACATAATTATTTTAATATGCTGTCAAAATGAATATATATATGTGTATATATACACACATATATATCATATATCAAATCTAGGTCTGTATGTACATATATATTTAGAAATACAAGACAATGGGACATTAATAATGCCACACACAAAAATACAGGGAATAAAAAATATACACCCTAATAAAATTTGTTTGAAGTCTCTCAGCTGTCATAATTTATCCAAATAAGTTCAACCTTCTATAATTTTTCTTCATATTTTACTCATTATTTAAACACTGTAACACATGCTCTATACAAACAGGTTAATACCTGCTTGTCCACCTAAATGCTTCCAAATGCCTATTCTGACCAATCAGTTAGGAATTATCACAGAAAAAGTAAATAAATTCCAATACATTGAACAAAGTGCTAAGAAAGTCTGCTATTCTATTGAAAAATTCTAAACTTAATCCTGATCTAATGATTTATTCTTTCTCTCCACCAAACAAGAACTAACAAATGAAAAGATTAAAAACATACCATCTTCTGACTTCTGAGAGTATGAAGGAAATGAAAAGAGATTCCCAAACTCCTGACTTTTTTTGTCATGGGAAGATTTTCTATAAGAAAATAACACAAAAAGAACATAATTAAATATCTTATTTAAACCCTAGATTATGTATAAAATGTACTTTACAATCATAAACACAAGCAAATAAAACCTTAGTTTTCAATTCTTTTTCAATTAAAAGCAGAGCGAAACACCTTTGCATATGTAAGCACGTACACATACAACAAACCATTTGTGCACATGTGCATAGAGACCCCAGATAAATCAGTAACAAGAATAAAAACTAGACAACAGTTTAAAGTTAGTCAAAATACCAAAAAAAAAAAAATTTATACTTGACAGAAATAATCATTCCAGAAATTAACATCAGAAAATTATTAGCACAGCTGCAAGGAGAAAGGCAGAACCCTTTTTTTTCAGAATGCTTTTCATAGCAGGCAACAATCACATTTCCGATCCTAGACCACAGGTTGGCACTTATTTTGTGATCTGGTTAAAGCCAATTATACTAAGTAGGAAAATACTGTTTTTAAATCCTGAAATAGTCCACAATCCTCTTATTTCACAGGTTAAACTGACATTCACCAAAAGCAAGAAAAACCAATCAGGGCCAAATCTCGGAAAGAAATACAAATTTCCTAATTAAAAAGGTTTTGTAACTTTTCTCAAAACCACAAGTTGTCCAACGATAATCCCATGAGCCTACTGCTGATTTTTGTAAATAATGCTTTATTGGAATCTAGTCACACTTACTTATTCACATATTGTATATGACAGACACTGTATGACCCACAAAACCTAAAATCTTTATGAAAATGTTTGCCAATCCTTTTTCCACACAGGGAGGGCTTCTGCACTCCCATGTGCCTGCTGGACCCCTCTGGACCCAGGTCAGGCCTGGTGTGTGAGTGAGAACTTCCACCGTGCTCTTTGGACCCCTACAGACCCAGCCTAAGCCCAGGTCCAGAAAGTGTGTGGAAGAGCTTCTACGCTCCCTTCTGCCTGCTGGATCCCTCCAGACCCAGCCCAGGCCTACTTGTGAGTCCTTCTGTCCTGCTCTCTGGACCCCTCCAGATCCAACCCAGGCCTGGCAGGCCGGGGGTGAAACTGCAGCTGAATTCCCTGCAGAGGCTAAGGGCCAGAACCGCCCAGCTAATCCAGGAGTAGAACATCTTGCCAGAGGAGCACAACAGGTTCACTTCCAAGGGCTGCAACAGGAAAGAGCTGAGCACAGCAGTCAGACCCAAGCCAGGCACAAGAGGATGAATTCAAACCTTTCTCCACACATAGTACAGCCATGTGATAAATCTATGGCATGCATGCTGTAGCAGTTTGTTATCAGTGAAAGCTCTAAAAGGTTTGCCATCAGTGTAATATAGCATCAGCTACTGTACTAACAATATTTACTCCTTCATGAAGAAAACTACCTAGAATAATTTCTTGAAGCACAAGATCCTTGCCAAATACCTAGAACAACTAACTGTAATATTACTGAATAGCAAGTGTTTCATTACTTACTCTGGAGTAGCTTTAGATTTGCTGGGAGAAAATGTGTACTCATCTTTATCTAAACCATCTGAATGAATGAACTCATCTTCCCCATCATTTGCTATGGGAGATGCTTTAACTTTCAGCTCCTCTAAATCATTATTGTCCTCATCATCCTCAGCATCATCATCCTCTTCTTCTGAGAAATCAAATGTATACTTAGGTCTTTCAGCTAGAAGGAAGAAAAATGACACGTTAGCCAGGCACTGCAGCATGTGCTCGGAGATGTACATGCACATCTCATTCCACCACCACCACCACCACCACCACAAAAAGTTAAACTCAAATCCTATTTTTATCCACATGAACTATTTCAAATTACATAAGGACCAATATCTAGAAACTAAAATCTAACAACTCTGGCCTCAAAGTGTTAACATCTGTCTCAAACTTTCTAGGAGGTGTGAAAAATGCTGCATATATCTGGAGAACACAGTGATGTGATTGAATGAGAATGATTACTCAGAAACCCTTAGGAAATTATTCAATATGGCTTTGTCTTAAAGGCTACTAATATAAGACTATAAAAACAACCACTAGTATAAAGTTTTCCACTTCTGCAACTACTAATGACAAATTTTACTATTCTTTAAAAAATGCCAGCCAAGCACGTTGGTGCACTCCTGTCATCCTAGCACTCAAGAGGCCGAGGTAGGAGGACCAATGTGAGTTCAAAGCCAGCCTGGCCCACAAAGCGAGTTCAAGGAGAGCCTGAAAGGGGATAGTGAGACCCTGTCTCAATTCCTCCCCCCAAAGTGATAAGTTACTTTCTCTTAACCTCTTGGATAAAAATGTTTATCTTCCTTTCAGGTTTAGACTCACTAGGAAATAAAGACAGTAAGTTTTCAAGTGAATGAGAAGAGACATAAAGCTTCAATATATCAGCAACATAACTAAGTTCATATAATGCCTAAAAATATAGGTACCAATTAAGGGGAAAAGGTTATCAGCATAGTGCAGATAAATTTCCATTATATTCTGGAATAGGTATTATGGAATAAATTTCTAAAATCACTTGGATGCTATATAATTTATTACCTATTTATGGAATAGCCTAAACATAATTTTCAATCACTTAATTAATTTATTTTGGGGGTAACAATCACTTAATAAATTAGTTTTTATGTAATTCAAATTACCCATATTAAAGATTAACCTATAGCAGTGGTGGTGAGAAGTGTGTTGCAACTGGCTGTTTGTATCATTGAAAGCTCTAAAAGGTTTGCCATCACTGAACTATAGTATACTGGAAACAAGCTCCAATCATGATAGAGAAGCAAAGAATGTAAGGCTTGACATATATTTTAAAATGTATGCAGTTAAATAACCATAGTTACATCTTATATCTTAATAAATTAGGACAACAAAATTTGAGAACATACAAAACAAGAAACCCATCCATTTTCCATTACTGAGTATTCAGAAAGGAACAATACATCACAGCAAAATGGGATTCTGCAGCTTCAGCATATCACTGTAACTAAGAGAACTATGTGTATAGAATCAGATTCCTAAAGCAGGAAAAAAAATTTATTATAAAAGCTAGACATGTTTAATACAAAAACACAAGGTACTTCTAACAGATTCATCACTGGTGGTATAATACCAAGCTACAGTCTTTTTTGTAAGTTTTGTACAGGGTCTCATGCGCAGCTTGGACTCACAGTGATCCTCGTTTTCAGCTCCCTAGTGCTGGGATTATAGGTGTGTGCCACGGCATCAGGACTCCATCACTAGCTCAGCAGGCCTGGGGGTCAGGGCTGGTGCAGCATGCTGTGGCAGGGATCAAACCCTGGCCTCAAACCTCAGTCTGCTGAGCTATCTCACCAGCCCTATAGTCTTTTTTAACCAAGCATCTTAAAGATATACAGAGAACATAAGCCAAAGTTTATAATAAAATTCACTAAAAATACATGATTCTCTTTAGAGAAGTTTATATCCAACTTTGCTAGAAAAGCTATCTGAAGAAATTTCTTTTCTCTTTATTATTATAATTTTTGAACTAAGTACTTTTTCTTTTTTTTTGGTGGAACCAGGGATTGAACTCAGGCCCTCATGCTTTATTCCACTGAGCTATCTCCCTGGCCCCTGAACTACATACTTTATTAACACTGATAATACCAACTTATAAGTCAAGCTAATATACAACAAATATAACGTGTATCAATACCAGCTGCTCTCCTAAGCAAAGAATCTCTTGGAATAACCACAGGTTCTGTTTCTTCCAAATCACTTTCTGACTTGGACTCGTCGTCTGACCAAGGATTTCGTTTCTTCACTTTTTTTGCACTAGGTTTACCAGATGCTGTAGGTGTTTTTCTAATCCTGGTACCTAAAAATAAAGCAGAAGTAATTAGATATGCATAAATACCATTAGTAAAAATAAAACTCTGGTTCTGCAGAAGCTTATTATAAAATAACTAATGTTCTTGAAAAGATTTTATTTCAATGACAAGAAAAAAGTACTTCAAGACTCTAATAATGGCCTTTACACATAGTTCTACACACACACAGTAGAGAAAGACAGATACATGGACAGACAGACAGACAGACATGCAGAGATGCAACTAGAGAAACAAAGAGAAATTCTTCACCAGGTTCCTTTCTCTCCCTTTTGGGCTTGGGTCCTTTATTTATAGGAGCTGATGGGACCAATGCTTCTTCTCCTGTACTTTCTACTGGCGTTCCACTGAATTCTTCATCAAATTCCACTTTCACTACTGTAGTATCAAGGTCACCCTACATATTAAAAAGAAAACCATTAAAAGGAAACCATGAATAAAAATAAAAACACCACACATTTTAAAGATGCAATTATTGTCAATAGATAGCTTCGTATCAGGTGAACTGTTCTAAAAATATGATCCTATTTAGGTCCTAACAGATGACTACAATCAGGCCACATTTTACTTTAATTTATTTATCTGCAGGAAATGATATTGCTTATAACTGCAATTTTCTGGTGTACTCAATGAGATGACAGCTGTGAAGAGGGAACACTAGAAATAAGACAGCAGCTTTTGATTATCAAAGGAACTTTCAGACCAATAGCTAAGCATACTAAAAGATATATGCAAAATATTTCCTATAAGTGAAGCTTCCAATATACTAGAAAAAAATCAAATTATTGAAGGAAAATAAGCAGCATATGTCATGCACTATGAGACAATATAAGACAAAATCCCCAACACTAAGAATATTAAGGGAAAGGGGAGGAAGAGAAGAGAGAGAAAAAGAGAAATCATTAAAACACAAATAGCAAATGCAAAGGAAGATAAAGGAATGGCTGAAGTGGGAAATAGACAACTCTGCTTGAGACAGGGCCAGGGAGTGCTCCATAGAGGTGCATCTTTTCTGACTGAGTTCTGAAGGAACGTAGAGGAGGGAAGAACACTGCAGGCAGATGGCACAGAGACATAAGGTATCCTGTATGTTTAAAGAACTAGGTCTTTAAACACAATATACAGTACACAACCTGCTAGGATTGAAGAAAAGGTGTGAGAGAGTAACCAGGAAGCAGTGCACATACACTAAACCAGCGTATACCACTGGAGTGTGTCTAATCAGTGGGAGCCACTGAAAGAGTCCAGGCATTTGTGTGGAAATCAGCCTCAAACTTCAGAAATATTCTAGTAGTGAAAGATCAGTCTAAAAGAAATGAAGTGGAGAAAAGCAGGAACCACAGTTACACAACAGGGTGGGAAATGGAGGGCAACTGTTAAGTGAGAACTATTTTAAGACATATCAAGGCTGGGGAGATAGCTCAGAGGTACAAGTGCCAGCCTGGCAAGCACAAGGACCAGGATTCTAGCCCCAGTACCATGTGCCATGCCAACCCTGCCCTGGGCGCTCTGTGCCAGGCTACCAAAACCGGTTGTGGCAACACATGCCTATAATCCCCAGTGTTGGGGAGGCTGAGACAGAAGGATCACTATGAGTCCGATCTGCCCAGCAAGACCCCATACCAAAAAAACTTACAAAATTATAAGGCAGTATTAAGTGGGCACCAAAAGTGGATTTTTGAATCATTTTCTAAGCTGTTGATAGGATTTACTGATTAAATGGGGGGAAAAAACCCTCTTGTATTCCTGTCAGTGATAGCTGAGTGTTTATATTAAGTGAAACAAGGCACAGAGCAAGTTCCAAAAGCAGTACAATTGACCCAGTTTCAGAGATACCAAGTCAGAGGGGCTCTGAACATTTGGGTGGCTATATGAGTCTGGCAGGCCAGAAACATTGCAACTGAGGGATACAAATTTAGGATTCATCATTTTAAACTGAAAAAAGTTTTGGACATAGATGAAATCACTTCAGGTGACTGACTAAAGAGAAAAAAGTGCTGAGAACTAAACCTGCCAGACACTAACTGGAAAGAAGGGAACCCATTTTCTGAAGAGAAAGATAAGCATGCAGGTATATGGTAAGGAGAAAGGGAAGAGGAACTTTACCAGAACAGAAGGGAGTGGCTATTTAGTGTCAAAATGTTCCTGTTTTATATATTAATTTGTTCAGAGAGTTCTCCAATTTGTAACTCCAGCTCCTAGGCTTATTTCCCAAGCTCTTACTAAACTAAGTCTATAGTGCAGCTCCAAATACCTGTGGGACTTATCTACACATACATTTCTTAGATTTTTAAAATCAACCTGTCCAGAAATATTAACATCTCTCTTTCAAAACCATCACACATCCTGTTTTCTCAGCTCTGAACCATCTTTCCTTCGGGCTAACCATGGTCAGTCTTTGTGAAGGACAAGTAAACGTCGTATTTTTTAAAAATCCTTAACGGTAGCCATCAGTCCCCATAATGCAAGATGTACTTAAATCATTTAATTAAGGGTGAAACAAACAGTAAAAATGAGAGCTTACTTTTAAAAGCAAACTCTGTTCTGCTCTGAAACTTCCCTAATTGGTCATGACACAGAAATTAAAAAAAAAAGAGAGAGATTAAAGTATGACTTTAAGTAGGCACAGAGTATTGCTACCAACTTAGACTCAGAGTGAGCCTCCTGTCTCAGCCTCCCCACTGCTGGGATTACGGGTGTGCGCCAATACACTCATTTTCAGTGGCCAGCTCAGTGCAGGGCCAGTATGGCATGCAGTACCAGGGATCGAACCCAGGTCCTTGCACTTGCCAGGCGGGTGCTTAGACTGCTGAGTTATCTTCCCTGCCTCCTAAAATCATACTTTAAAGTAGATACATTCACAGTTGCAGAGGAAAGAGGGTTACCTAAGGTTAATTTAGAATTACATAATTTAGAAAGTTACTAGCATATTCCTGTAGTCTCACCTACTTGGGAGGCTGAAGCAGAACTGTTTAAGTCCAAGAGCTCAGGTCAGAAAGGGCAATAAAGAAAACGAAACCCATCTCAAAACAAAACACACACACACAAAAATTAAGCAAATAGCTCTTCATATATAAGTGATCCTAGACCAGTATGTTGTTATTTTATGAATTAAGTGATCTCATAGAGTAAGATTTACCACAATTAAAACATACATATATTAGAAAAAGCATGATTAATCACAGAGTAAAATTAAGATAGATATTACATACACACACATTATGCACACCACACACACACACACACACACACACACACACAGGATAGGAGAGCCTACCAATGAGTAAAGTATGCATCATACCTTCTTCTTCTTCAACAACTTTTTGCTGGCATCTGCCTTCATAGCAGTAATTTCAGGAATGATTCTTCTCCCATAAGGTGAAGGCATTGTCTCTTCCAATTGAAGCTTCTTCACCTTAGGCTTGCCAACTTTACCTTTTATTGCTTTCCCAGTCATGCCTGCTAGAATATCTTCTCTTTCTTGTGCTTCTACTTTCTGTAGTACAACCATAAGGGGGGAAGGGTGCTTAAACAACTCCTTAGAAAAGACAATCACTACAGTATAAGAAATTAAAACAAATTTTATTTCATCACTAAGGATGACCTGATATCATCCCAGCAAGTCACACATAAAAGCAGTTCTGTTAAGAAGTATGATGCTGTTTTCTATTGCCTTAGCTATAACAATGGCTCATAAATGTAAAGTCAAAAGAGAATGAAAAATTAAAAGTCCTAATATACTTAGATTCAATGTAAGAGATTCTGTGTAACAATGAATGAGGGCAAAATAATGATTAATATCACAGATTGTACATTTTATAAAAATTATCCTTTCAAATAATAAACATGCTCTTCAAATATATTTAGAGAAATAATATAAGGTTTGAAATCAGACAGCTTGGATTTCACTCTAGACATTTCCACTTATTAGTTATGTATTCTTAAGAAATAAAAGATAATTCATAGAACACCTACCATGTCCCAGGCATAAAGCAATCCTGTGACCCCTGCCCCCCATTTTATGGCTAAGAAAGCTAGGGCTCTGAGAAGACGAGTGACCATCTCAAGAATCATGATGTAATTCCTTTTTAATCAAGTTACTTTACTGTGCTCTAGATCCTTATCCATTTAATAAGTTACAACCTCTTTTAACTGCAGGGAGAGTCATTTTGAGGACTACACAGACCGCAGTTCCAGCACACAATAGCTAGTAGTACCAGTAGACTTTATATGACATGAAATATGAAATGATATGACATGAAACTTAAGTCTAAATTATTTTAGACATTAGAAAAATACCACATCTGAAATTGAAATAAATCATTTGGACCAACTTTGTTAATAATCAAACTTTTTGTTGCTTTTTAATGAGCTTGCTTTGAATGATGACATAATGAGGAGATAGGCATAACCACAAGGTTTCTTATTTCATTGCATTAACGATCAAATTTAAAGCAAAATCAGAACAACATTAATAGTAGTCAGAAGCAATAATCTTCCTTTTAAGGTATGCTTTTTTTATTTTCATATGTTCCCCTCTTTGACATTGGTGATCAAATTCAGGCCCTCACACACACTAAACTACTCCTGAGTTATACCTTCAGCTCAGTGTTAATTTTTAACATATAGAGCAGTAGGAAAAAAATTCCCCTAATTAAAAAAAAACTAACTAATTAACAGTATTTTTAAAAGCATAAATCATATGAGGTATACTTTTATGACTGACTTGAAAAGTCATTAGAAGAATCTACAGAATCTACTATAATAGCACTAAAATCTAACAGAAATTGTATCAGATAAATAATGTATTACACTTGTTCTTAAAGAGTTTTAATTCAGACTTAAGCCATGAAAATAAAACTGAACCATGTAGACAATGAAACAATTAAAAAGTAAAAGAATAACATGAGTAATGACAAATGGTAATTATTACTCAATATCAGATAGTTATACTTCTGTCATTCATTTAATTCTACTATTTGAAGTATGCAATTTTATAAAAGCTTATTGCTTATATTTTTTCCTCTAAATTATTATTTCTTAAATTAAAATTTTACTTGGAGAGAACTCTGCTACAATATAAAAACTTTGAAATTTCTTTGTTGTAAACCTAAAGAACTATCACTCTATGCCTAAAGTCAAGGTACCTGTATTGAATTACATAGATATATTAGTCTTACCTCTTTCCAGGAAAACATCAAGAAATTTGAACAAGAAATTTTAACAGGAAATATTGAATTTACACTAAATTTCAGTCCCAAGTATTATACTACATCCATCCATACTAGAAATAATTTTCCTTTAAAACTTCAAAGAGCTATAGCTAGCTTAATCAAAATTTACAAAGATACCAATAGCTAAAAAAATAACAAATGTAGAGATTTTCCTATCTCAGATAGTTTTCTATGTATATTTTAATAGACAACATACATCCAGTTCTTCAACAAAGGCTGCTAAATCTTCTTTCCAAAGATCTGAAGGTGATTTTCTTTTAAGATCATTGACCTCTCGACCCTATAATAAAAAGCAATTCAGTTTAACATTTAGTAATTTTAATGTATAAAGGATAATCAAAATATTTATTTTTGGAAAAACAAAAACAAAAATATGGATGATACTAAAATAATTTCAAATTATTTAACCCACAAAAGTTCATACTTTTGCATCTCTCTGTTTAATCAGTTCTTCAACTTTTTCTTTAGTAAGAGACCACAGAGACATATTTAAAATATAATTAAAATCAGGGCCTGAAGGAGTTCCTGAATCAGAGGAACTATCATCATGCTGGTTTTGTGTTTCTTCCTCTTCTGCTGCCTGTAAAAAATAATAACTTCATATTAAAGTCCTGCATAACATCAAATCAATATTTAATTTTATTGTCAAGTTAAAATTCTATATATGATACACTGTTAATGCTATACCTTGAGGGCTGAGGGGTCAGATTATCTATAAATTAATCATAAAAATATTTCTTATTAAAAAAAAGTTTAAGATTTTCATTTTCTTTTCTTTTTTTTTTTTTTTAGTACCAGGGATCGAACTCAGGCCCTTGTGCTTGCCAGGCAGGCGTTTATGCTATTTTCCTGGCCCTAAGATTAAGATTTTCTAAAGATGTACAATAAAATCATCAGGAAAAACATTATATTTAATCTCTATTTACAGAGGAACTTGATGAAAAATTAACGGTTTTCCTCAGCATGACTTTCACTACGTCATGAAATAAGACTCTATATGTGAAAATTAATAGAACTGATGTCATGCATGTTAATCTGATTTTTATACTAGTGAGTGAATAATTTGAAAATTTGAAACCCAAGGTAAATATCATTTATGACAATGTTACAGTCATAATACATATGCTGAAGGACATTCACTGTGGATGAATTCTTAATCAAAATTCTCTAAGTAACAATACTCATGTGAAGACCCAGAGAATAGGTTTATGAAAGAATTTCAGAGTTGGTAAATGAAAGTAAGAAGTGTCAAGCATTGTCTGAAACTTTATTCATAGGATTTTTAACAAAAACTCATAATAAATCTTCTGCTAGCATTAAATTTCAAAATATAATAAATGTGATAAGTTATTTTAGGTGATATCTTCTAAAGTTTAATAAAAAGACATTAAAATTGCACCTAAATTGTTCAAGGTGCTGAGATAATTAAAAATGACTGTGTTATGACTATGATACTCCAAGCAAAAATTTATTTTTGATAACAAAAAAGTTAAGATTTTAACTTAAAAATTTCATATATGAGATATGCATACATATGTATATACAAAGAAAAATGTAGGTGTACATTAGAAATAAAAATTTAAAATTGCAAAGCAAGATGCTTCATTAAAACTATAAACTCAAACTCAAGTAATAGGCAAAAAAGGAATATTGATACTGCATGGATAACAAGTAGATAATTTATGGCAAGTTACTCTAAAGGTTTAAAAAAATCATGAAATAGTATGTTTAGATCATCAGACTGATATATTAGCATGCCACAAAATCTTGGTTACATTTGTAATTTAGAAGTCCATTTGACCTAAGTTTTGATAATACCTACAATATTGTTAATAAGCACCCTATATGTATATGTCATTGCTAACAAGAATATGACAAAGGACACATTGAGAAATCAATAAAAAGGGACTAAGTTCTAGTGATAAAATTCCATTAAGTTTTAAGCAAAAAAAAAATCCTCTTCTAATGAGCTGCTTCATAATTCTAAATCCCTTCTCATACTGTATATAATAGGGCACTCTTGTAAAACTAGTTCCTTTTGTTACCCAAACCCCCTCAAGTAGTCAAAATGCCAAACAAATTTGGATGGTGATAATGCAATTCCTGACATCAAGCTAGCCTTTACCCTCCGTTTCCACTTCAACCAGAAGGGCAGTCTCAAACCATGGGTACCTGTGTCTGTCAAACCGGGCATTACATGCAGCAGCGTACTTTATTGTCTTTGTTTTTCACAACAGTGAGGACTAAGCACACGTTGAGCTGCATTCCCAGCTCCCTCTATCCCTTTTTAAGATTTTACTGTGAAATTGGGACTATACTAAGTTGTCCAGGCTCGCTCAAATTTGTGATTCCTCCTGCCTCTGCCTCCTACATAGCTGGATTATAGGTGTCACCACACCCAGCTAGCTTTTGTTGTTAATACAGCTTAAACCAACAGTAATACAGAAGAGCAAGTAGTGAATAAACTATAATATGGAGTTTAACCATATAAAGCATACCAAAGGAAAACAAAGTACTCTTAGTCATCTTAATTGTCAATGCTGCCCATTTTGTCCTACTCATTTTCATCAAGTGAGGATTAAGTCCATTATCTGAATATGTAATTGATATATTATTTTTCTAATTTTACTTGCTTTAATGTATACCATTTATTGACCTCAAAACTGAAAAACGCTTAATATGAACAAAAGAAGCATTCAATGTAAATGGATGGAAAAAATGAAAACATTACAACTGAGAACTTGTAAGTGTAGGAAAGTTTAAACTTTCACTTTAAATTACTGTGTCATGTAATCATAACCATTTTTAGGTATGTTAACATTACTGAAGTACAGAAATAATCTACTTAAATATATTTTAAAAATCACTCATTTCAAAATTTCCTTTTCTACATTGCTGTTCTCAATCACAATGTTCTATTGCCTTTTTACATTTTCCTTTTAATTATACAACAAAAAAACTACAACAGGTAGTCTCAAACATCTCAATATTCTATTCCCTGAATGCTTCATTATTTTATATGAAATGGACAACTTAATATCATACTTGAATCTGAACTTCCAGAGTTTAAAACTTTGACCAANAAAAAAAAAAAAACCCAAAAAACCCTTTGACCAAAACGTAAGTAACATGAGCAGAGCACGTATTTGGAACTTAATAAATACTACCATAATTAACATTTTGATTTAGCCTTAACCAAAGTCAGATCAAGTCTACAGCCAGACCAAGTACGTGGTGACTGGACTCCACATTGTGAACACAGACTGAATTATGTGAAATCATTTTCAGTGTTGCCTGTCTGGTCCCCAGACAGTGTCCACACACCTCACAGAAAAACACCACCACAAATGACACCCTTTTAGTGGCAAGCTCAGAGGGGAAAACAAAAGGCCAGATACTGAGCTACCTTCTCACACCTGGAGACATTTCTCCAGGCCCTGCTTGAGTCACACTGGCAAAGTGCTGTGTGGTGGGTGTGCACAGCAAGTTCCTGCACTGTATCTGCTCTGTGGATAAACAGAAGACTTCAGTCTCCAGACAGACAGCTCAGCACTTTTACCAACACTTTATTTACAACTTAGGGGGTTAGGTTTTTTGTCTTGGAAGTTGCTTTAAAAGCTTCTCTAAGTGTCTTTTTCTGCAAATGATTACCTTTTCTTGTGCTTCTTTCCAGGCTTTCACTGGGTCAGATTCATAACCTCTCTGGACTAACATTTGAATCAAATCTTTCTTTGACCTATTCTCTATGTGAGGGAAAAATAAAGTTAGGATCAAGAAAAGAGATTCAATTTGTATTTGTTTATATTCTATTGATAAAAATGTCTTCTATTAACAAAGATTTTTCCATTTTAACTAATGTTCAAATTTTTAAAGATTGCATCTTACCTATAGTAATTTTCCCTTGTATCTTCTCTAAAATGAAACGGGCTTGATTGTTAAGCTTTGCAGATTCTGCTCCCAGCATTCCTACAAGCCACTCCTTACGTAAACCATAATAACTTAATCGTAAATCAAAGAATTCTTTCAGAATGTCTTGTACAGTTTCATACTTCTTCAGACATCCCATATGATCAAAAAGTACCTAAGCAAACAAGCGTTTTTTTAGACTACATAACCTTTACTGTAATTTATTGAACATTTACGATATTTAACCATAATATACTTGTCTGAACACACAATACTCCTAAAAGCCATTAGACAGAACCCAAACCACTAAGTACATTTCTGTATTTCTTTGGTGACAAGAAACCAATTCATTTCTCAAAACCATGAGAATATTTAAATAGTAAAAACTGAGATACAACAAATTCTTTTAAAATAACGTTCTTACAACATTTATGAGGAAAAACTTTTTCCTTGAAACTAAAAACACAGTCTAAACAATGTTAGATGTTAAGCTCTTTCTCCCTCACACGTTTAGAGGATGTACGCTTGCCATTGCCTTTATTACTTGTGCAGTAACTATGCAAACCTTTTACCCTTTTTCTGTAAGACTTTCTTACATTATGAAACTTTCTCAGTCACCATGCTACTGCTAATTTTTTCTTTTAATCTATTTTAAAACTAAAAGCTAATTTGGAACAAAACTTGGGTAATCATACACATTAACTTTCTACTTTCCTATATATATTATATATAATATATATATGTATATATATATATATGTAAAAACAAGCAGGTTGGAATTATGAGGAGATAAGTACTCTATAGTTAAACTGCAACTAAAAGTGAGTACAAAGGTACATCTAAACCCTGCAACATTCACTTTTGTAACTCATCAGTGCAGCGGGCAGGGGAGGGATGTGTGTTAAGTCCAGATGCATAAACACAGACTTGAAAGCAAGGGTAGTGGACAACAGATGAGGAAAGAAATGCATCATTAGATTCTTCAGCAATTATACAGTGAAGAAAAGCACTCAGGCCTGCTGGTGCTACTCTTGCCATAAGTCTAGTTGTGACCATCTAATAGCATTACAGGAAGAAGAATAGATCTTAGCGCGTTACCATGGAGTTACAGGTGAGAGTGGTTTGGAGCTTAAACACTTTATGCAGTCCAGCCGCTTCTGCTTGTGCTAGTTTCTCTTCCGTCATTTTCACCACAAATTTCACAGTCGTATCAGTATGATACTCTTTATAGTCAGAAATCAGTGCTGGTGTTTTGTCTGTTCCATTCAGCATGGGTTCCAGGACCTGTTCCTTGTACACCTACAAAAGATGTTAAAATACACTTTTACTACACACCCCCTTTTCTTTTTTTCTTTAAATTTATGGGGTAGGGGCCAGCTCAGCCCACCAGGGGGCAAGGCTGGCTGGCATGTGGTGCTGTATAGTCACACAGTCATTCAGAAAGCCTCAACACCTCTAGTGTCTCCCATACAATCATCACAGAAGAGAATATACTAGAATAATCTCAAAGTTAAAAAGCTCACATAAAGTAGTGAGTCAGAAAGCCAATCTTTCTGATCTACTTTTATCCCAAAAGGCAAGACAAAGTCTGAATGAGGACATGAAGAGGATGACATCAAGTAGACCTGACAGAAAATAAGCAACTGATCCTGTCATGAATTTACTGGCCAAATATGTTAAGGACTCCAAACATTATTTCTTATTCCATTTCTTTCATCTTAAGGTAAAAACAAAGATGTAGTCTCAAAAGAAAGCACTTACCTAATATAAGTTAAACTATGTTGTTTAGGTAAGACTAAAACTTTTAAATTAGAATATTAAAATACAAATTCAACTGAATGGGAAGAAAATGTAAGGAATTTCTAAACAGTATTCAGATTTTGAAGAATGATGGATTATTCTTATCAGAAAAAAACAGCTTAATGAAATGCAATTCTTACAAACTACATTTATACTAACCTGTGTCCAAGTTCTAACTGGAAGCTCTGTAATTTCTACTGTGTTCCTATCCACCACAAATATTTCACCACTGACTGCATACTGGTTCTGACCAAGTTCCTGGATTGTACCTTTAAAATTTTTGTAATTTGGAAGCTGAAGGGAAAAATGGAAATAACAAAGCCTTATTTTTTTAAGCAGGAAAGATTTATTTTTTCTATTTTTATTTTTTTATTCATACACGTTTGTAGTACATAATGATTACATTCCTTGTGTGGAACTGGTACATATTCATAATTATCTTAATTCTTTTTTCATCCCCATGTCTCCACTCCATGCTCCACACTCTTAAGTCACAGGACTGTACATGAATGCCTCTGAAGTCAGCAGTCTGCTTTTACTGGTAGGTTAACATGATTGAAACTAAATCCTCATCTTTAATTGTCCCCTTCAAATGATCATCAGTTTTCACAGCCTTTGTTAATATAATCTGAACATCTGCCAATATAATCTGAACATCTCCTATTCTCAATATTCTTAGCATCACCTTTCCCAGTCTTACTAAAACAGTACATTTTCATCTTTTGACCCCATAACGCTTCCTCCCTTACTACTATTAATAACCTTTAAATTCAAAGTCCTTTTACCTCAAACTGAAAGTCACCCAATCTGGAAACAATCTTTCCAACTTCTGTCTAATGATTTCCTCTAGAAAATTACTACTCTTCTATACTTTGCTTCAATATTTTGAATACTGTGAAACCACTTGCATTCTATGCTATGGTTTTGAAAGGGTTTGCATGTCCCCAGAGGCTGCACATGTTGAAATTTAAGCCCCACTGTGGTGCATTTTGAGACTGCAAACTTAATCTGAGATGCTTCAAGGTGGGATCTTTAGATGACTGGCACTAGAAGAGATCACTAGGGTAACTGAACCATGGGAGCGACATAAGGAGAGGTCAGACAGACACCAGCACACGTGCACACACTGTCTTTTGCCATATGACGTTCTACAGCACCTCCTGACCCTGCCAGCCAGAACGCCGTTGCCAGATGAGGCCACAGACATTGCACCTCCAGAATGAGGTAAAATAAGCCTCTTTTTCAGAAGTAGGCTGGCACCGGTATTTTATTAATGTAGTAACAAGAAACAGACTAAGACCCCATCCATCAGCACTGACATGTATATATTCACTCCCTTCATCCCATTTTTCTATATCTTACTTACCCTTCCCAACCAAATTACAAGAGGTCACTCCCTCTTCTAAAATTTATATTTATTATTAGCAGTAAGAAACTAGGTATATAGCACAGGCCATTTTTGCTAACATGCTGAGCCACTATTAATATCTTCTGTCATTATAAATTTCAAATGTTAAGATCTTTTTTTTCTTTTATGTATTTAGTACAGGGCCTACAGGGTCTCTCACTACACAGATTGGACTCCCAGTGATTCTCCTTCCCGTTTTCCAGCCTCCCAGGCTCTGGGATTATAGGCTTGCACCACCATGCCCAGTCTCAATCCACACCCAATCTCAATGCCTCGTCTCAATTGCCATCTCAGGGCCCCAGAGATAGGGCCATTACTAGGCCAGGATGGAACTGGCCCCTGCTCTACCTAAGTAGGCACTTTAATCTGCTGAGTTATCTAGCAAGCAGGCCCTTCATATGCTAAAATCTTACCTCAACAAAAGATTAACTTTTGGAAAACAAAGGTCACCTTTTATCTCGTAATTCAATGCAGGTCATATGTGTGATAGGCATACAAAAAGCAAGTACTCATACTCTAGCTTAAAAGCATTTATTTAAAACACTTAAAATACTATTCTCATAAAAAGTCTGATGCACCTCTAAGAAATAAAGGACTTTAAAGTAGTTAAGGAAAAATGTAAATCATACATAGTAATATAATTTTTATTTTAAAATATAAAAATGAAATAAGACTTGGTAAAAATACATCAAAATATTAACAGCTTGCTTATATATTATAGGTTTATGAATTTTTTTATTTGTATTTTCCACAATGAGTATTTTTTCTTAAACAGACAAAGTGTACTAAGATAAGGAAAATTTCTAAGACTTTATAGTTTGAGAAAAAAAATTAATGTACATACGATTTTATTACAAAAGCATTATTCTCTATGTTTTAGAGATTTGAAAGCCTAGAATACAAGGTATTTTTAAATTTCAATGGACATTTTCTTCCCCTAAAACTTACCCCCAGATTCATTCCTTTATATCTTTTCTGTAATCATAAATCAAATTATACCTAGTAAGATCTTTATGGTCAATAATAAATCTAAAATGGAAAATATCTATTTTTTTGTACTGAATTCTGTCATTTGTAATTATTATTTGCTAAATAAAAAATGTAAGTATAAATTCCAAAAACTTACCATAGGATGAGGATCCAATCCTTCCAGCATTCGCCTGACATTGTTGACAATTTCCCTAGCATCATAGTTGGGTAGTTTACAAGCCCATCCAGTACCAATGCCCTCAGCACCATTTATTAAAACCATGGGAATTATAGGAATATACCACTCAGGTTCAACACGCTGATTATCATCATAAAGGAACTTAAGCAGGTTGTCATCCACAGCAGGAAAAAGTAGTCTTGCTAAAGAGCTAAAGAAAGACAGGAAAAAGAAAATGGAAAAATTATATGGCTCTGCAAAAATAAAATTTTATAAGAAAAGACTTCAGTCTTTATATTTTCACAAAATCTAGACAGAATGCACTTTTTTACAATTATGACTTAATGTGCTTAACAATAAAATTTACCAAATATTAGCACTAAATTCATATTTCTCTAAGGCACAAGTTCAAAATAAGATAGTCCTGTTATACAACTAATTTCCTACCTAAATTTTTAACACTGTTCACCGCTTAGAAAGAATTTCCAATTATTCTGAAGAAGGCATACAACCTATTTTCATAACCAAAAATAAAATTGGGCCAGAAAAAAATCCACATATTAGGAATGATTTGACCAAGAAGTTATATATTAAAAAAAAGAACACAGACTTCATTTGACTTGTAATCAAATAATTTGGGATAGTCACCCTTAAAACAATCTCAGAAAATCATATTCTATATAGCTGCAATTCTAGTAAGCATTTAGTTGACTATAACAAACTGCATGTTGAACTTCCTACCATTAAAGCAGCCAGGCCCCAGCAAGATGGCTCAGCAGTCTAAAGCTCCTACTTAGGCAAGCATGCAGGGACCATGGCTCAATCCCTAGCACCACATGCCATGCCAGCCCCACTCCTAGGGTGGGCTGAGCTGGCCACTAAATAAATAAATAAATAAATAAATAAATAACGCAGCTAATACTTACCTTAACATCGTGAAAATATAACGGGGGCTTGCCGCATCTTTGCCACCGTGAAGCCGAGTTCCAAACTGACCAATGGGCTGAAGCAAGTTAATATTATTACTTCCCACAAAGTTCTGGGCCAAATTCACAATAGTCATCATCAACGCTTGCTAGAGTGGAAACATCATGACATTAACATTTTAACTTTTCTATAACTTTTCAATTTATATTAAAATATCAATTCTATTACATTGCTAACTTCATGAAAACTACTTTATTATGCATAATTATTCTTCATACCAATAATTGCCAATGGATTCCAATCTTGATACTTACTTCTCCATGATGATAAGCGGACATTTCAGCAACAGATCCAGCCAACTGAGCAACTTTAACTTCTCGTTTATCATTCCTCTTGAAACAGGTAAATAAAACTTTACGTTGTCCTGGTTTAAAACCTAGTTTTAAAAAGAGTAACCCTCTTTAAAAAGTATTACTTCATGATATAATTTTAACAATTCTTTTAGTGCCAACAATGCTCTATTTAGGAAAAAAAAAGAGTAAAGATATACTTTGCTTTTGAAGAACAGGCTAAAATCGTTAATTGAGGTTCTATAGTAAGATGAATACATACCTGTGTTTTTATCTCAAAAGCACAATACTTGTTGAAAGACAACCTTCTAGAGGGGCCAGGGAGATGGCTCAGTAAAATAAGTGCTTCCCTGGCAAGCGCAAGGGACTGAGTTCAATCACCAGTTTCACAAAAAGAAAGAAAGAAAAGAAA
>NDGN011463733.1:0-25992 GCA_002564285.1 Tympanoctomys barrerae
TCATTCGCATTTTATTTCATCCGTTTATGTAAGACCTGCTTACATTATTTACCAACAAGGCAAGTAGAGATGGCCTCCGTCTTTATGAAGGCATGAAGGTGACACCTATTCAATGGGACCCAGACTTCCAACTCAGATCTCTCCTGGGCTGGGGATAGACATGCCTACTGCGCCCTCCCGAGGTGGGCTGCAGACTACCGACAGCCTGCCATCAGCACAGCGCACCCACAGCGCACTAAACCTGGATGGGGGTGGGGGCGAGTACATTAAGTGCATTTTCATTTTATGGTATTTTTCACTTTGCAAGGTTTTGTGGGATGTAACCCCATGGCAAGTGAGAAGCATTTGTGTAGCAGGCATCAAAAGATTGGGGACTAGATTAACAGTGGAAGCCAAATTGGATGGGAATTCCAGGAAGTAAGAATTTGAAGGAAAGAAAGCATTGTACATGTCATGGGGATTATCTGATGTTTAGTAAAGGGGAAAAAGCATGCCGGTTGATGCAGTATGTCATTAGTGGACGTCAAGTAAAAAAGGTCCTTGTAGAATACAGATCAGCGCACGTAGTTTTGTTGAGGACTTGCGTAATAGTCTATGTCGGACGTATGTATCGTAATTCCTCCCAACCATTTCATTTTTAGTCCCTGTGTCTTAATGTGTCAGTGGCTTTTGACATTTTAACCCTCATAAATAACATTGTGATGACGGCTGGCCAATTAAAGCACCTACAAGCAGGCACAGGGGCCGGGGGTTCGATCCCCAAGCCTGCCGTGCCCGCCCCACCCCTGGGGCACACTGAAATGGCAATTGAGTCTGGGCGTAGTGGCACCCGCCTATAATCCCAGCTGTTGGGAGGCTGTAAACAGGCAGATCACTAGAGTCCGATCTAGTAGTGAGACCCTGAATACCCTATAAGACTCTTCCCTAAAATACAAAACAAAAGCCAAAAAAAAACCCACTGTGGTGAATATCCTTTCCTTCATATCTTTACATACTAGATCTATTATTTCATGAATGTATTTTTTTCTTCAAAACATATTCCTTGAGCTCCTTCTAGGTGCCATGCAGTTGGAACTGCAGCAACACCAACTCTAGAAAAATCCCTGGCCTTGAGGGTGGCATTGTAGTAGCAAGTTTTTATTTCCTCAGGACAAAATCCAAACAGTCAGATTCTTGTGCAGTGGCTGGAACCTTTGTAGAGCTGTTGATGTGTATTATTAAAAATGCTGTCAGGAACAAGGGAGGCAACGAGCTCTGCTGCTTAGCCAGGGAGTCATTTCAAAGTTCATACCCATGTACATACAGTTAAGCGCTACCACATGTGTTACTTGTCAGGTAACAACTGATTCTAATGCTCAGAAATTTAAAACAAAACAATGGGGGCCAGGGGGATAGCTTGGCAGTCTAAGCGCCCGCCTGACAAGTGCAAAGGCCTGGGTTCGATTCCCAGTACTGCATGCCCTGCCGGCCACATGCCAAGCCGGCCACCAAGAGCGGGTGTGGTGGCACATGCCTGTAATCCCAGCGCTGGGGGCTGAGACAAGAGAATCACTATGAGTCCGAGCTATGTAATCAAACCCTGCATCAAATAAATAAATAAACAAACAAACAATTTTTTTTTTTAATGTCACTTCACTGCTTCTGTGGAGCAGGAATTTGGTAGCAGCATAATGGAGTGGACTAGCTCAAGATCCCTGATGATGTTCCTGTCACCAAATGCGCCTCAGTGAGCCCTGCAGTGCTTTGTAGCTTCCTCTTTTCTATACTTTTAAAGAAAATTTTCTTCTTATAATGTGCACACTCGGGGAATAGACAAAAGTTAAGACAGACTAACCCCACCTGCCTAGCATTGCACAACCCAGACCCAGTCTCTGAAATATTTCAGTTCATTTTCTTTATTTTGTGCATGTTATCGTACACTGTGTGGCGAAGATAGTGAACATCTAAGTCCGCATCCTGCTTTTTACGGTTCATACCTAACTTCATATAAACATAATGCTGCGTAAATTTTCATAAAACCATTAACAACTGTTCCTACTGAATATTTTAAATGCATACTACCCCTTATTTAGATTGAGACTATTTCCTCACGAATTCCCTTATTGCTAAACATTTGGGAGGTTCCAGTTTTTTAAGTATTGTGAACAATTTGACAGCTGTCACTTTTAGTCTAAAATTTTGAACACATTCAGCTTCATTGCCTTGAGTGGATCCCCCAAGAAGGCAACGGAGCACGCTCGGAGATTGTTGGTGCTTATTTCCTGCCTTGCCTCTTGCAACCTCGCTTGCCGTGGTGATTTTCTCTTGCTGGTTGACCACCTAGCGCCTAATGTTTCTTTTCAATGTCACTGTATTCTTACACAGTTTGTAGTGAAGTGCTTTCATTCATGCATGCATGCATGCAACAAACATTTTTATCTGAGCACTATATTATAAACCTAGACTGGACTGGACTGCCTGTGTATTAGGGATGCAGTGGTACCAGAGCGCAGAGTCCTGAGCATTTCTGGCTTCCACCTCGTTCCATAGGATTTGAAATGACTCACAAGTAAAACCCTTCACATGAATCACTAAGTCCACTAAAAGCACACATTTTCTGGAAGGATCAATAACATGGTCAGTGATCCTCCAACTCGGCTTTGCATTCCTCACACCCAGCAATCAGTTCCAGGGTTCTCATCCCTGAGACGAGCAGGCCTTTGTGCTCCTCTGGGGAAGAAAGCCTTCCTGGCACTCGACTGCAGAGGAAACATCTTGGGTATGATTTTGTTACGGGAAGGGAAACCTACAGTGTAAGAAATGACGTCCTCAGCAACGCTCTGGGCTGTGGAGGTGGCAGCACGTGTCCAGAGGCCACATCTAGTGACTAGCATCAACTTCAGGGCACAACGTGGAAGAGTGACCACAGGAAGGTGACCGAAGGGGAAACTCAGTACAGCAGGCAAGGAAGCGGCCCAGGCTGAGGCCTCCTCCATGCAAGAAAAGGATTTAGAATCCCTACAGGAAAAAGCACGCGGTACCACGTTTTATCAGTCAACTCGGCAAAAATGAAAAGCTATCTTCAAAGATAAAAGCCCAAGCTTGGCAAAGTTAGGGAAGTAGGCCCTCTCCTACCCTGTGGGTGGCCGTATAAATTGGTGCAATAATTTTGGAGCCCATTTGGCACTATGTCACAAGAGTCTTAAAAAATGTGCTTATGTTCAGCAATTCTACTTTGAGGGATTTTTTTTTTCCTGAGGAAATAAGCTAAAAAGTACACAAAAACTCAGCAGTGGAAGTTTGCTCTGCGCAGGCTCTTTGGATACATCACACACAGAAGGGTGCAGGCAGGGAGGCCGGGGCAGCTCTGAGTCTACGGTGGTCGTGGGGGCTGCAGCCCTGCACTCACTCACTTAAACTTCTCTCTCTCCCTCTGTCTCGGTGTCTCTGTCTCTCTGTGTCTCTGTCTCTCTGTGTGTCTCTCTGTCTCTCTCTGTCTTTGTCTCTCTGTCTCTTTCTGTCTCTCTCTCTGTCTCTCTCTCTCTCTCTGTCTCTCTCTCTCTCTGTGTTTAAAACTTTTTATTTTGAAATAAATTGGAACCAAAAGTCCCACATTAGCAAAACGCCCTGCAGCCTATTCCCACACTCTTCACCCACCTTTCCCTAGTGCGGATGTCTTCCATGACACAGCACATGGCAGATCCGGGACACTGGCATAGAGCAGGGCCCTGAAGCCAGGCTTATCTGGACGTCAGCATATTTACATGCCCTCCTCATGCGTCTAGGAGAGTCTATCCTGCGGACAGATGGATTAGGGCGCTGAACGAGTCTCCGCAGCGAGGAACTCACTCGTCCTTGCTTGTTGGTCTTCCCACGCCCCCCGCCCCCCGCAGTCCCTGACACCTCTGATCTGTTCTGCAACCCCATCACTTTGTCATTTCAGGAACATGGGTGGAGGGGGAAGGAGGGAAGGGCAGGGATATGAGTAAAGGAATTCAGATGGGTTACGTAGCTGTACCAACTTCCCACGAGGAGTGTAAACATTATGTAGTACACTCATGTACTAACAAACTAAAAAAACTTTTGAACACTATTATGCAGAGGGAAGCACACAGGTTCTAACTCCACATATGCTTCTTCTGCGCCACTTACCTCTTTTTTCAAACCCTCAATGGACTCTATCTTCTTCTGGCTCCTCCCTGCCTCTGCTTGTCCTTCCAGCTCCTACATCCATTGGTCAGTGGGTCTCCTACATCCTCTGAGAAGGAGGGAATCTGTTGGCCTGGTGCTCTTTTGGGTTCGTGTCACTCTGCACCAGAAAGCCCGTGGATTGGCTGTCCAACTCCAGTTGCTCCCACTTCTCACCCACTCAACTGTGGCTAAGGGGTTGGACATAAGACAACATCATGTCAGCCCACCCTGTCATCAAAAAGGAGAGCAAAGGGAGGCCCCTCTAGGAAGGGCTGGGTTGGGCAAACGTTTCATCTGGCCCACCTACTGCCGCCCAAAGTCATTGGGAAGAGCACATATGTCTGTGGCTACCTGTTGGCTATACTGCTGCTTTTGGTCCTGGAACCCCACTTCAAGGTAATTTGGGGCTGCCAGCTGCCCCCTGGGTCCTCCAGGGTCCTAGAGTGATGGACACTCTTTGATCTAGGAATCATGCGAATTCCATCCTCCCAGCTGGCTTAGACAGAAACCCGCAGAGAAACGCCAGTGAGAACTCCTCTGAGACACCCTGCAGCCTCCAGAAGGCCGACCTGTGGGAGTGGCCTGGGCTGCAGGCAAGGCCAGGTGAGAGAGGTTGACATCAAAGACGAGAGAGCTTCTAGCGATTTCTGCAAGCACTGTGTCCCGGAAACCAATGGCTACACAGAGAACGATTTATAGCTGAACAAAACAGAAGAAAAACCAATAAACCAACTTAAGGAGAAAAGATTAAGGGCCAGAAAAGAGATGCCAGGAAATTTTATTAGGCTGAGAAACGCAGTGTAATCATTTTTAGAGTGTGAGTCCGTGAGTTCCATGTCTGGGAAGGTTGCTGTCCCTGTCCCCAGGCACCTGACATCCCACCTCCAGGCTTCACAGTGATTTAAGAGGATAAGAATGCTATCCCCTTGCCCAGAGATTTTTGTTCCTCTCAGGCGTCACTGAAAACTCACTGCTCTAGGGAAATGAACAGTGTTGGTGCCTAACTGTAAGTTGGCTGACTAATTGTCCAAACCAGGACAAACACAAACCATCCAGGCAGCTGTGAGGTCCTCCAGCGATCTGGCCCACCCCCACCTCACCTCACCTTTCTGGAGCCGCCCCTCCCCCACCCTAAGCCTAGGACTTGAACATTTGATCTGTTTCAGGAGCGACCAACCACGGCACTTTTGGCATTTGGGGCTGCTGTCCTCTTTGGTGGGAGGGTTCTGCATACTGTTTAATGTGTTAACGGTATCCCTGATCGCCACACACTAGAGATCAGTGACAATGTCTTCCCACAAGGTGTCCAGAGTTGCCAAATGTCCTCTGAGGAGTGTAATCACACCAACAGAGTCACAGATCAGTCACCCCACACCCATCATCCCCAGGAAAAACTTCAGGCCCAGGGCACTGGAGAATGAGGCTCACATGCACAGGTAATGGGTCCGCTCATCTCTCTGAGAACAGGGTGAGTCCAGGGCAGCGGAGCCCTTCAGCCACCCCCAAACGGGAAGGGAATGCATACTCCTTCCTTGCCACTGTTGTTTCAGGAACCTGTGCCAGGCCAGGCAGGACCTAGAGTCTCCCCAGGAAGTGGCCTCCGTGGCTCCGGAGAGCCAGTCTAGGGTGCAGTGCCCGGCCAGGAACCTGTGCTCCTGCAGTGGGAGGGCTTGGCTGGCTGCGCTGTCCCAGGAGTATGAAGGAATGAACCCCCTTTCAGTCATAAACTCACACGAGGTGTGAGCACATGGAATCCCACTGATCTTTATTTTGCTCACCTGAGCAATAAACATTCACCAACCTGCCTCCCAGGCCTCAGGATAAACAGGGGTCCTCCTGGGCACCCTCAGAGGCCATGTGAGAAAGCCGAGCCACTGTAGCCTGGGGAGGCTGACTGCACCCTAAGCGCACCTGAAACCAAGCTATTTCTCCAGGACTAGGACCAAGTTATGGAGCAGAAGTGACCATAACTCCTCTCCTCACGTGACCACAGATTGGGCTGCGTGGGGAAGAAAGGTCGGCCGTATTGGGCTGAGGCGCTTTGCTCTTCTGTAACTTTTTAAAAAAATATGATAAGCAAGGGCTGGCCAGATAACGCAGTGGATTAAAGCACCTGCTTAGGCAGACAGAGGGACCAGGGTTCAATCCCCAGCATGCCGTGCTGGCCCTGTCCCCAGTGCATACTGAGATGGTGATTGAGACTGGGCGTGGGGGCGCATGCCTGTAATCCCAGCACTTGGGAGGCTGAACGCAGGAGGATCATTATGAGTCTAATCTGTGTAGTGAGACCCTGTAGACCCTGTACAAAGTACATTAAAAAATATTATATACATACCTGTATTTATAGCAGCACAATGTGTAATAGCTAGATCTTGGAAATGACCCAAATGATTGTCAACCAAGGAATGGATACAAAAGATGTGGTCTTTTTGTGTAATCGACTATTACTATTATTTTATATAATGGACTATTTTAGATAAAGAACTATTATATTTTTATATAATGGCCTATCACCATAAAGAAGGATAAACTGGAGACTTCATAGGTAAATAGATGCGACCTGAGACCCTACTTGTAAGTGAAATAGACCAGACTCACGTGTGTAAACACCATATTGTCTCCCTAGTGTGAGGAGCTGAAAGGGAGAATAACATCCAGAATTTGCAGTAGACATCATGAAATGGGAAGAAATTTCAAAGGAAAGAGAAACTGGTTTAGGGAGTGGAGAAAAGAAGGAAGGGAAAAGCGAAAGGAAATATATGCATATACATATATATGTGTATATATATATTAGTTAAAATAGCTATACTACTAATTTCTTTTAGTTCATTGAAAAGGAAGGTTTGTGCTAATATTGTTTGGACAATTAAACGTTATTAACTTGTACTCTGGGTAACTGATTTATTTAAATCATTATTTAAGTTATTTTTTGTGTGTTGTATGTTAGTTTTGATACTGTAGATCTAACTCTGGACCTTGCACTTGCTGGGCAGGCGCTTATGCCGCTGAGTTATCTCCCCAGCCCATTTTTTAAGATAGGAACTGATTTAAAGATAACAATACACACAATGTATTATCCATTGTTAGCCTCCTATCTTTGGAATTTTGTTTTTTGTTTTCAGGGTCTCTATAAAAAAAATGTGGTCTGTTTTACTCATAGAGAAAGTCCTCAGAATTCAGAGCGGGGCAGGGTCTCTCCTCACATACTGAGGCTCACGTCTCACCCCCTCGGTGCTCTGAAGCCAGTAGATGTCTGTACATAAGAAAGTCTCTGTGAACACTTTGTCTAGTAATTTTCAACCAGAGCTGATTTTGCCCTAAAGGAGCATTTGGTGAAAACGGGCAAGGCTCTGGCTGTCACCTCTGGGGAGAGCAAGCTCCTGGCATCTGGTGGGTAGATACCAAAAATTTTCCAAAGCAATTCACAAGGCCTGGGGCAGCCCTCACCCCTCTAGAAAATGCCAACCATTCTGTCTCCCCATAAAATGGAGGCCCTGGGTTTTGTCCTGCCTTTCAGAGAGCTGGGGCTGCTGCTCCCTTCCCAGGGGAAGTCTGGAGGCCCCATGAGACTCAGAAAAGACCCCAGCTCTTCTCAGGCTGTCCTGACCTACCCGCAGGAGAAGGCTTAGCTCCCTGGTGAGGCCATTACAGGTGAAGTTTTGGAAAGATCCCAGGTGGTCCACATCCAGCAGGGACCTTCCCAACTAGGGCCATAGGTGGCCACACTGGTGATGGCCACAGGCTCACAGAAGTGGTACCAACCAGAAGAGGCACAAGCTGGCATTCCCAGCCATCCTCTTGAGAAGGGTAGCACCTGCCTCCCATCAGCCACTGCGAGGTCCTGGAGCCTCGGGATTGGTCAGTTGTATTTTCTCATTCACACCATCCCCCTGGCTTTCATGCCACCAATACTTTTTCTCCAAAAAGTGTCCATCACTCCAGAGGATGACGATGAGGGATCTGCAGACACAGCCCTTCTCCACAGGGACTTCTAACTAAACACGCATTAAAACTGAAAGAATAGCGGTCACCACTGACCACTTCCAACGGGCCCTGTGCTAGCCACTTTGGCGATATTGTCTTCTTTATTCTCCCCATCATCCCTCAAGGCAACATGATGAGCACAATGCCATTGTCAAATCCTAAATAAAAGGATCAAGTCATTTATCGGTCACTGAGCCAGCAACAGAAACCAGATTTAATCTCATTTTGCTCCAGAGCGCCGGAGCCCCTAGGCTGAGTGATTTCCCAAAAGCTGGGCCTTGAATGAGCTACAGATGGGGGAGTGGGGGGCAGTGCTCCAGGAGCTCCTGAGCCAGTGGCCCACAGCTGCAAGCAAGCGGCGCTTCCTCTGACCGCAGGCCACCTGTGAGGCCATCAGTCCTCTGCGGGGAGCAGAGCTGCGCTGAACTTTAACCCAGACATCTCCGCCGGGCAATCTTAGGCACTGGCCAGTAGGTGGCAGTGGTGGGGAGCACGGCACTGTTCCCCATTCCTGCCTAGGAGCACAATCTTCTAAGTGATGACGGCGGGGCGCCGTTCTTGATGAGGATCCCCAGAAGCTGTGGACTTTTAGCTAACTTAAGGCAGGCTCGGCTTCCAGGAGGCCTGTTCGCTAGGCCCAGAGTGAGTCCTGCCTCCTGGAACAGAGCGCAGTGGAATCCTGCAGACCTTCACTTGCTCAGGAAAGACAACAGGAGCTATGTGGCAACGCCACGTCACTGGGACTTCAGAGACCAGCGCTGCCCATCTGCATCTCCATTCCTGCGGTCACCGACCATGGACCTCACTCCCTGCACCTGGCCGGTGGGGTCTGCACTCCGCACCCACCGGGATGGCTCCAAGGCAAGGAAAGGGACCTAGCAGCTCAGTGGGGGTAGGGAGACAATGGACGCTTCACGCAGGGCTGCTGAGGTGGAGCACGGGTCTGCTACGGTGGGAGGAGGCCTGTCCACGCTGCTAAAGGCTAAACACACAGTCATGGCCTGATCTAGCAGCTGTACTTCAGGGCATATCCCCAGTAGAGGTGAAAACAGGAGTTCCAATAGACACATGCAAACCCACGTTCACAGCAACACTCTCCCCAGTGGTCAAAAGGTGGACAGTAAAAGTCACATCAGCGGTCACACAGATCAAATGTCGTGTCTATGTACCACAGATTATCACAGCCATGAAAGGGAATGAAGCAGCAGTGCGTGCTCCCATGGGGAGGAGCCTCCAAAACATTATGCTAAGTATGAGGAGCCAGACAACAGGGCTACATAACTGTCCTGTGGCATCCTGGTAGGGGTGGTTTCAAGACCCCCAGTAATAGCCAAACCCACCCATG
This sequence comes from Tympanoctomys barrerae, assembly GCA_002564285.1. Lineage (NCBI taxonomy): Eukaryota > Metazoa > Chordata > Mammalia > Rodentia > Octodontidae > Tympanoctomys > Tympanoctomys barrerae. The sequence goes on from NDGN011463733.1 coordinate 9,500, forward strand.
CTCAAGTCCCTTATCCAAATGCATGGGCATGGAGTTTGACCCAGTCTGCAATAGTAGCTGGTGGGTCTTTTAAGCAGATCTAGGGCTGGAAAACACCATCATAGGTGGAGGGGGCGCATTTGGCCCTGACCCCTACGGTTCCTCAGTGGTGCACGGAGCTTTCTTCTCAGGCTCGTAGGCTACCTGCCTCTCAAGCTATCTTTTAGGCAACACTTTTTCATTAACTTCAAAGCTACGAAATGGCTATTTATAACGCTATTTTCTGTCATCCTGGGAGCCAGGTAAGTGGGGAGGTGGCACAAGTCTGATCCTGCTTTCTTTGTTCCAAATACATGAAAAATTTTCATTTCCTGGCTTCCTTCTTTCCTCGTTCCCGCCCCCATTCTCCCCCTGCTGCCCTGCCTTGGCCCAGCCCCTGCTGCTGAGTCTGCTCTGTGCAGCTTTTTCTGGGGAGGGGCCAGCTGCTTGGCCCTGCCTGGGAGGTTCCTTTCACTGAGAGCAAAGGACAAGCTTGTTGACCTTGGTTGGGACTACTTCAGTCCCTCTTCTTGGGTGATGTTTCCAGAAGAAGGGTACATGTCACCAGGCCTGTTTAACTCCCTGTGGTCAGTAGGCATGAATCCATGAAGATTTGGAGGTAGCCTATCTTATCAGATGACATTGGTGTCTGCCTGGGACCCAAGAGCACAAGTCATCAGAGGTGTCCCGGAACTACCTGGCTCCTGAGCCCTGCTGGGAGCTGTCCAGGTGCTGACCTGTTTGAGCGCCGTCTCCCTGGGTCACCTTGAGACCTCCACTGCGGGGACTTCTTTTCTAAACCCTGCCTCTGATGTACTCTCTCCACCCAGAGTTTTTGCTCAGTGCCATCGCCTATAATTCTGAGCAGTCAAAGTGGAGAGGTGTCTCCACTTTGCAGCTGGGCACGCTTGGCCTCGGAGCTGTTTTAGAAGCAGTCATCTAGTTACCAAAGGAACAAAGCAAGACAGCGGAGGCTGAACAGCTGGTGATAGGAGCGCAGAAAGGGCAGTGTGGAGAGTGGTCACTTGGGAAACAAGCCGCTGCTCGGTCGCCCAGGAGGGACACAGGCCGCCGCATGAACGCTGCCTGGTTTCACACTCAGCTGTGTGGAGAAGAGAGCACATATTCCACTGAGGAGCAGCGCTCCCCCAGGCAGGGCCCCGGAACAGCAGATACTCTGTGGTGACCCAGCCTCCCTCTCAAGGAAGAATAGAGAGTCCATCTCTTGCTTCTTGCACCCCAACTTTCCTAGAACTTTGTGGCCAGACACCCCCTTACCCAGCCCTCCTTGCTTGCCCAGTCACTTTGCTATGTGGCTCCTGACACCTTCCGGCTCCCCTACTGAGCCCAGCCCCTACGCCTGGTGACTCACCCCCACTGCCCCCCTGAAGATTTCACTGCTGTCTCCCCTCTCAGCACAGACAGTGCCCAGGCAGATGGGACCGGAACCCTTGAGCACTTCTCTTCTGAGCACTATTGTCTGCCCACTTCCTGGGCAAATTACCTCTTTAGCCCTCCCTTTCTGTAAACCTTCCCATCTGCAGCCAGGGGCAGAATGCACTAGCCTACCAGGCTGCTTCCTGGTACTGGTACATTAGCACTTGGAAGCGCCAGCACCGTAGTAACTGCTGGCTATTAATAGCATTCATACTAAGCGGCTCTCCGTTGGGGGCACCCTACAGGGCCCTCAGCCCCTCTTATTCTGGTCTTGCCCAGTTTCATCTGCCCTCCTTCTCCTCCCTCATTCTCTGGGCCTTCCTTCCTTTCCCTTACTTCCCTCTCCCTCAAGCTCCCAATGTGTGCACACGCACGCACACGCACACACACACGCACACACACCCGAGTGCCCTCAGATCTTGTCCACTTCAAACATGACCTGGATCTGTGGAGAAGCCCTGATTCTCTCCAACCTCGATGCTGCACAAATCGCCTGTCCAGTCCCAACCATCCTACGGCAGTGGTGACAACCCCTGAGGCCTGAGGCTGGTGCTCCCTGCCCAGCCCCTCCCACCCGAGACTGTAGCCCATCTGTTTCTAGATGAGCATATTGGTGTGTTCTAGGTGTGTAAGAAAGAGGAGCGGGAAGGGAGGTTGCCTCTGGTTAGATCACAGCGCATGGCAGTGTTGGGAAGACTTTGGCATGCCGGGGGCCTCCAACAGCAAGCCCTTCCTAGTCCTGCCCATGACATGTCCATCTGAGGTGCGAAGGAAGCTCTACGCCTCCTTCCTCATCTCATAGGAACCAGAGAGACAGAAAGTGTCTTGTCACCTGACTCCACAATCCCCAGGCGGGGAGCCCTGGGTGGCAAAGCTCTCGCCTGGAGGTGACGCGTGCCACCAACTCTATCTGCAAGGTGGGGAGAGGCTGCCTGGCTGGGAGACCTCCCTCCTCCTGGACAGAGCCGGGCAGTTCCCCGTATATGTGCACCGGGCGCTTTCTACAAAACCAGGGGTGTGTGTGTGTGTGTGTGTGTGTGTGTGTGTGTGTATCTAATTAAAACCTACTGCACGAAGCCATCTGATTTGCTCAGACTGGCCCTGAATTCAGAGGAGGCAGGGGCTTTATGAAACTCCTCAGCCAATGGAGATTGTATGAATTATTGATAGGATAGAAAAAGATGCCCAGAGAGGATAGGCTACTCCATTATTCATGAGACCTGGAGTCCCCAGGTCCCCAAGCACCGCTGCTGGCTTTTACACCTACAACATTTTCCCATTATGTCTACAGCAAACGTTTCCAGGGCCCAATGTTGGCAGCCTCCAAGCGGAGCCCCGCCCACGCCTCTGCCACCACAGCCTGTCATCTGCCACAGGCCCGGCTGCCACAGAAATACGGGCCTGGTGTTGGTGCTGAGTGCCCACCCACCTAACCCTCCCCAGAGCCCTGTGTTCAGGGCTCAGGTCTGAGGTCCAAACCTCTTCAAAGAGCCAGAAAGAACAAGGTGAGGTGGCTGCACGTGCCTGTGGTCCCCGCACTCTGGGAGGCAGAAGCGGGAGGACTGCAGGTTTGAGTCCAGCTGGGGGGGGAGGGGGGTGCTGGGGGGGATTAGCAAGGCCGGGTCTCAAAACAAAGGGGCTGGCAGTGGGGCTCAGTGGGGCTCCCTCCCAGGCTTCTGCCCCTGGTGAGCTTCTACTCTCCTTCACAAGCTGACCCAGCGAAGAGAAGCGCCTCTGTTGAGAACCTGCCACCACTTGGCCTGCTTTGCACAAACAGTTGCTCCGAAGCATCGCAGTAACCCGGTGAGATTGGGGTTCACACCAGCAGCTGCTGCCTGGGTGGGGTCTGGTGCAAAAATTAAAATGCAACCCCTGGGGAGCTGAGGGTTTAGCTCACCAGCTCAGCTCCTGCCTGGCAAGAGCAAAGTCCTGAGGTTGATTCCAAGTGCCAAAAAAAAAAAAAGTAAATGCAGCCCCTGATTTAAAAAAAGATTAAGAATTTCAAAATGGCCAAAAAAAAAAAAATCATTAAGCCAAGCACAGAACTTTCCTAAGAGCAGGGTCTACAAGTGCCCAAGTCATACACCCATGAAACCAGCCCTGATTAGAGAGGAGCAAACTGAAGCCCAGAGAGGCTAATGAACTTGTGTCAGGTCCCACAGCTGGACAGGGACAGAGCCAGCCCATGAAACACACCTCCCTTTCCTTTCAGCCACCCTTGGCCTGAAGCCTCCCAGCTCGGCCTGGCAGGAGGAGCCAGTGAGTCTGGCTGGGGATTCATTTCCCTTTCAGAGTACATCTTCCAAAGACAGGCAGAAAGGCCATAGATCTAGGCATCACACAAGCACTGAGAACAGGGTCCCGCAGGCCACCCTGGGGTCCTGTCTGCGAGGCAGGAAGGGGGCATTCACGTCACCCATCAGCTCTTGATTGGGGATGTCTCCCCTAACCCCTCTTGCCCACCCCAGGCCAGGCCATCTCTCACCTCTCCCTTCCTCACACATGATCAGCTGCCTAAGGACACAGCTTCTGCTAGGGGTAGTGACCCTGCAGGACATGGGGCCCAGGCCAGCCTCTCCTGGGAATATCAGCCACACACCTTGAGGACAGTGACAGTGGCTGTGTTTGGTTTCATCCTTCCTGTCATTGATCCAGGTCCACCTATAATTTTGTTTAGTGGCTTCCTTCATGACAGCTTTACTCTTGGGGACATTTATCTGACTTACAGGCATTTATTTGGCAACCACCAACTGTGCACCTACTATGTGTCAGGGCTTCTGCCTTTCAAAGCATCGCCAAGGACATGGACAGTAAGCTTATCAATGCTACACTGGTAACAGCAGGACTAGATGCACCTGGGCCCAGAAGAGGGCGGACAAATTAATTCCTGGGACAGAGGAAGCAAATGAAATAAGATTTTGAGGGATGTACAAGAGTTTCCCAAATCGAGAAGAGGGCAAGAGAGATGGGATTCACACATGGAGAAGTCTGGCGGTGCTGGGAGTTGAGAGCTCGACCATGTGAGCACTCAGGCCGACTGAGCGCTCTTGGGGTGAAGCCTCTCTCCATCAGGGAATGGCGGTGGAGACGAGCACCCCTGGTGTAGCTGGGGAAGGAGAGACAGGAATGTTCTAGGTGGAAAACGCTGTGAGTAGAAACCAGGCACATCCTTTCTTCCGTGATCCCCATAGTCTGCATGGCCCCATCGCATGTGGCAGTGTCGCCTGAGAGACACCCCGGTGCAGCTTTCACATTAGCTGCTGACTGACAAACATTTCATTAGCACTTTTGCACATGTGGGGCCCAGAGAATAAGGGAAACCGTGGAAAGAAGAACTCTGACAACAAGCGCTCTCATTATTCCTTATGCATATATATTTGCACTATTTATAGTTTATATGGATAAAAACAGTTTGCTTAAGGCCACAGGGGAAAAAATCATCCTGGGGTTTAAGAGCTCAGATCCCAAAGCTGGCCAGACCTGAGTTGCAACCCTGACTCTGGCTTGCCCGGTGCTTGTCTTTGGGCATGGTGTTTCCTGTCTCTGGGCCTCGGCTTTCTGCTCCGTGAAGGGGATTGTTGTAAGAGTTAAAAGACCTGCCCAGCTCTTCAGCCAGTTCCCAGCACAAAGTAAGTGCTCAGTAAATGCTGGCTGAAGGGGCTGCAGCGCTCCTTCATCCTCGCTGAAGAACAGCCCAGCCGCGGCCGAAGCAGCTGGCGTGGGAAGTTACGTCTGGATCAAGGAGGTCCTCTGCTCAAACTCGGCTGCCTCGAAAGCCTCCCGCTCGGCAACCAGCCGCCTCCTCTTCACCTGCACCCCACCGAGGCGCTCCCCGCACCTCATCCGGCTCACCTCCTGAGAAGGCAGCGGCCACAGGGTCCCAAAGCCGCCTGCAGCAGGCCGTTCTGGGGTCCGGGAGCCCCGCCCCGGCCCCGCCCCCAAGAACGCCCCGGCCACGCCCCGCTTCCCCGGGTCCCCAGCTCGAGCGGCGGCGGCGGCGGTGGCGGCCACGGTCACCCGCGCCGAGCACTCGGCGGTCGGGCGAGGCGGGCTCCCGGGCTTCTGCGTGGATCCTCGCACCCCGCACGGCCCGAACGAGGGACACACGACACGGGGCGGCAGACGTGGCCGCCCCGCGAGGTAAGAGCTGCAAGACCCGAGAGTTCCACGGTCCTCCGGTGGGGCCGAGAGACGTCGCGATCGCGGGGCCGGGTCAACGTCCCGCTGCACCCATCACCGCGGAGCAAGGGACAGGGGCGTTCGCGTGCAACTCAGAAGGGGCAGGGCATGAGTATGAGTGTGACGTGTGTGTGATGTTTGTGACCTATTGTGAGTGTGGAATGTGTGTGTTGTGAGTGCGTGTGCAAGTGATTGTGAGTGCGTCTGTGTGAGAATGTGGCGTGCATATGTGTGAGATGTAGGAGTGTGAGTGCGTGTGTACACGAGTGTGAGCGTGTGTGATAAGTGTAAATGAGTGAATATATGATGTGTGTGATGTGTGTGATGTGTGTAAGTGCACATGTGTGTGTGTGCACACATGTGTGCGTGTGTGTGAAAGATATGTGCCAGAGGGAGGCAGTGGCGCCCCCTCTTTGCCTGCGCTGTTGGACAATTTGCCTGCTCTGGACTCCACCACAGACCTGAGTGGGGTCAGCAGAAACGGCGTGGGAAGTGCAGGGAAGGCCCAGCACCTGTTGAGCTGTGGTGTCCTCTTCCCCTGTCCAGATCCCAGCTTAGCACAGCCCGCTGGGTGGCCTCACCTCCCTGGTGGGTCGCTGCCTGGTCGCTCTGCCCAGGGATGTTTACTTGCTAGGATCTCCTCTGACCTGGCTTTGGGGCCACAAGGATGCCCGGGGCAAGTTGGTCTGAGAAACTGTCACCTCCTGGTGCCCCCAAGAAAGGCTGAGACCTGGCAGGAGGGGAGCAGCGTGAGGACCCAGCCCAGACACAGTACAGAAAGAGGCACACCAAAACATCTCTGTGACCACCCCAGAGCTCCTTGATTAAATGATGCGCCTTCGCTGCCCTCATCCTAATTTGGCAGTGGATGAAGATGCAGCTTCTTAAAATTTTAAATTGAAATCAAAATATCCCCTCCTGGGATGGAAGGGTTTTGAAAGCTACTTTCAGGTACCAGACAGACTTCCGCTCTGACCGCTGGGGGCTCTTGTTCAGCAATAAGAAGGGATTTGCCCACTTAGGGCTGCACCACTGGTGTCTGGGTCTCCAGGAGCGCAGATGGGGCCCCCTCTCGGCCCCTCCATCTTCTCCCCCTTGCAATAACTCAGTGAATGAGCCACCTGCTTGTCCTGGTGGGGTTGGGCGTCTCTAGCCTGGGCCACAGCTGATGGTCTCAGCCTCTCAGGGCCAGAGGCATCTGGGTGACACCTTAGCTCCTGCTGCTGTGTTCCTGCCACCTGAGAAGCCCAGGCTGTGTCTGGTCGCTCTGCTGATGCGGTGCTGGGAGCAGCTGACAGACCCCAGGGCGCTCTGCCTGTATGCTTGGTACACCCCTTGCTCCCCACTCCTCACTGTGCAGAAGGAAGCGGACAAGTGGGGGGCTGTGCAAACTGCGGGGTACAGGACCCCATGTGTCTCATGTGACCAAAGATAGGAAGGCGGCCCTGCCATGGCTGTTGTCAGTGTGAAGCCACCAGCACGTAGGTGGAACACACCCTTGACCCCCAGCGAGTGAGTCAGAGCTTCTTGACCTGGGGCTGGGCAATTTGGAGGGTCCCTGATGATCCCCCCCACTGGATCACCAAATCATGGTGGGACCCAGACCGAATCACAGAACTGCTTGGCAGCTTAGTGCCCTCCCTAGAAAGCCAGCCAGTGAGACGCTGTGAGAACACAGGTCACAAATGGCTATCTGGTTCCCTGGGAGGGTCCTGGTGCTTGCCTGGTGCCTGCTTGTGCAGCCCTCGGCCTGACTGCGGGACACAGCCTGGGAGGTGCGCCGTGCAGCAGGGGCCCCCGGGCACTCTCAACCCCAGGAGACGTGGGGTATACACAGCTGCATAGTTCCCAGATTGAGCTCAGATTCTCAGAGTGAGGATGAGAGAGTTGTAACATGCCCCTCCTGGGGGTGGGAGGAGCTGGCCTTCCTTCCTCAGGCTCATTTTCACTAGGTCACTCAGCCCGTTCTTGGTCCATCCTCCTATCTTGGTTCTGGGGCTACTTTTACTCTCTTGGTTCTTGGGCCACATGCATGGGGTTCCAGGGGCCCCAGAAAAAGCCTGGCCCACCGAGTATCATCCTTTTCCCCCAAACCTAGCTGTCAGGGGCCTAATATTCCATCATTAGAGGGTCACTCCTTCCATGTGAGACCTTGTACCCATGTAGTCCAGCCACTAAACCTTAGCAGCGGGGACTTACTTGGTCACTTTGAGAGGACCTTCTGGAGCAAAAAGAGAGGCTGGAAAACAGAGGGGAGCAGAGAGAACATTGGGGCACTGCAGGGAGAAGATAGACTTGGCCAGACTCAGCATTCTGCAGAGAAAGGCTCAGCTGCTTGGTGTGAGGAGTCCTAGGGAGAGAGAGAGGCTGGGGACAGCAGGCAGGGGCTGACAGTGGGCAGGGACAGGGGAACCCAGAGGAAACCGTCGTCAGGAGCGTGGGTTTGGCTGTGCTAGAGGGGCTCGGCTTCTGTCCCAGCTTTCCTCTCCCTCCTGCTCCCCTTTGCAGGGAGGCGGGCATTGATGGGTTCTGTACAGAGGCGTTCTCCACATTTGGAGCCTGGGCTGTCACACTGGCTGCTTAAAATTGTCCGTAGCAATTTATTAGGTCAGCAGAATGAGGAGGCGTCCCTGCCTGGGAGCTGGGAGCCTCCGCGAGCCTCTGGGATGCCCTGTGCTCAGTCCTTACTGCCTCCTTCTGGAAAGAAGCAAAGGCGAGGGTTCCTGGGTTGAAGCTCGAGGGAGGCTGCAGGTGGCAGGGGTCACCCCGAGTGGCCTGTGGGCTGCTGGCCTGCCCAGCTGGCCCAAGGTCCAGAGTGTTCCAATAAGTGGACAGCGTTGGGTGCCAGGGCTGGGGGCCAGGGGCGAGCTAGCGTCGCTGAGCCTCGGGCACTGACAGCAGGGACTGGTCCTGGCTCGTGACATCTGACGGTGGACAGTTTGCATCGCCATCTGGGTGCTGCAGGGTTGGGGGGGACCGGGTCCTGAGGGAGATGTGACAGGCCCGGGAGGACTTACTGCCAGGAGCGCCCAGGACAGCCATTCTCAAGAATGACCCTTGTCTGTGTTTCAATCACAAAACAAGACAGTGGTGTTGGCGCCACTTTCTTCTTTCATAACAAGCGCATATTCGCACCTAGATCACCCACCAGGCACATGCCAGCTACTGTGCCAGCTAAGACAGAGGGCTGCAGCTGTGTGCCGTTTGCATTTGGGGCTGGCTTATTCTTCGATTTGGTGGTGCAATGTCCCTGGTCTCTATCTATCAGTAGCACCCCCCCACACACACCCACACCCACCCACACACACACACACACACACACACACACACAGTTATGACCACCAAAATGTCCCCAGATATTGCCAGATATCCCCTAGGGAAGAAAACAGCCTGCTGTTGAGACCTACTTGGGGTATGTCTATGAATAAAACAGGAAAAAAAATCAATCCTGTTCCCTTAGGAGTGAAAAACACTAAGGAGGGAGATGAACAATAAATATTCTAAAGATGTAAGATATGAAGGCAGCTGCATGGGAGGAAAGCTAGAACAATGAAGGAGGGCTGGAGACCAGGGAAGCAGGTGGGGTGAGGGCTGCTGTCTCCAGCGGAAGATGCGGGGAAGGCCGGCAAGCAAGCGGAGACATTTCAGTGGAGGGGGAGGAGAGGAAGCGAGGTGGCAGAGAGCTGGAGGAGGGCCTGCAAGCCTCAGCAGCAGGGAAAGGAAGGACCGAGGAGGAGGCAGCCGCTGCGGGGGAGCGAGGCAGAAGGGCGCAATAGCCCAGGGGCTGGGGACCTGCGCTCTCTGGGCAAAGCACTCACTCGGGGTGTGCTCTGTGAGCACCCACTACCTGCTAGTACAGGCAGCATCACAAATGCCTTCACACCCACGTTCAGTGGTCCTACGAGGCGACTGTTATTTCTTTACTGGATGCTTCAATAGAGAAAAGCAAGGCCAGGAAGGGTGGAGGAGCTTGAGGGGTGCGATTGGGCCATGAACTTGGGCAGGTCACGCTTTGCCTCCCAGTAGGCTGTGTACCGTGGAACCATAAAGAGCTGAGTTCAAATCCCAGCTCGGCCCCCCACAAGCTCTGTGTGGCCTAAGAGAGTCCACAGCTCTCTAAGCTGCTGTTTTCCCTGTGCGGTGATCCCCACTTGGGGGATGGCGGGAGGGGGGATGTTGCCCCCTGCACTGCAGGTCACTCCCATCACGCATGCATGCATCCGGCTCTTGCTCTGGATCTATCTGCACAGCTGCTTCCGGGACCACAACAGCACTGGATGGTGGGTCAAGGTCAGCCCAGGAGGTAGAGCCCAGAGCCAGCCACCCACCCTGTGTCCCTGGGCCTCAGGGCCAGCCTGTGGCCTTGTTCCAGGGACGCCAGCCAGGCTCAGTGGAACTGAAAGTTCCGGGTGGCCCCAGGCCCCTGACACTGACCACCCCAGGACGCCTAAGCCTGGAAGTCGCAGAGTCTCAATTACCTCATCAGGCGGGTTCTCCCTGCTCAAGTGGCACAGAGGAGGCAACACTCGAGAGCCAGAAAAGGAGAGGCGGCTGCTGGAGCCCACACGACCTCTGATGGTGCTCACCACTGAGCCCCTTTCCTCTGTGGGGCTGACTTCCCTGAGGACTGTCCATGGTAACAGGGGGTCCAGGAAGGACATTTCAAGGACTGCTGGGCACACAGATGTGCCGTGTGTGCTCAGGAAAGTGTGAGGGCCTTCAGTGGGGCATGGCCTGCCCGGAAGTGCCTGGGCCTGTCTGAGCCCAGGGCAGGGTGCTCTCGGGGTCTCATGGTTGGTGAGACAGCCCCGCTGTCTGACTTGGCTGGCAGGCCCTGTCCAGGAGGATATTCCCAGCCCCGCACAGTCACCCCTTCCTCTGACTCTCTGCAAATGACACCCAGAGCGCAGGGCCCTTCCTGCACCTTCCCAGCCTCGCCAGCTGTCCTTGGGGAACAGCAGGGTGATTCCTGCCCAGGGCTCCCCTCAGGGGCCCCTGAAAGAGGATTCCCTGGCCTGGAGATGGTCATCAGGACGGCCAGGCTAAGGGCTAGGTGCTCTTGCTGCGTGTGACCTTCAGCATGTCCCCATTCCTCTTCCTGTCACAAAAAAAACAGGGTGCAAAGAGAATCTATTGTCTCCATACCTACAGATGAAATTCAGAGCATGCGCCAAGGAGTGGCCTTTCCCCAATCCACAGACCTTCCAGCCTGGAGCTCAACAGGCCATGATTCCTTGGAAGTAAATCTGGAGAGCAGGCACCGCAGGCAGACAGAGCCCTGCTGGGGTGCAGAGAGACAGGATGGTTTTGTTATGCAAAAATCAAGGGCCAGGAGAAGGCACCATGTCCAGCTCCCTTTGTAGCCAGTAGGTTGAGCAGGGGCCCCCAGACGACACCTGGGAATGCAAAGCTGAGTATAGGGCAGGAGCGCAGCTTCTAGCAGAGGAGGGAAAGGCAGCAGCGAGGTGGTGGGATGCTGGCCTCACGGATTTGCCTCTGACCTCCACGGCCCGCTGCTGAAGGACCTGGGCCGCACACGCACTGGCTGTCCCGGAGCGCTCCTCAAGGCTAACTACGGATGATAGCAGCATGGGGGGAGCGTGGGCAGCTTTCCTTTACTGCTGTTGCTCCTAAAGGAAACTTTGGATGAGGAGCCAGGGCTTGTAGTCGGGTCCTAAGTGGTAAAGCCAGAATTCAGACCCAGCTCTCTTCAGAGCCCAGCCCGCGAGCTGGTTTTGCTCAGGGTAGTTCCGGTGAAAAGGAGGAGCTGCCCGAATCCTGGTCATCCTGGTCAGCAACGTTGTTTCTGCTTATGCCACAATGACTGGGAGAGGAGACGCATCTCGGCACAGCCAGAGGGTAAATCTGAACTGTGGGGAAAAGAAGCTCCCAGGAGGGAAACCGATGAAATCCTGGCTGTGCCTTGCTCCTGTGAGGTCTCAGCCAATTAGGGGCTCCTTGTGCTCCCTGGCTCAAGCCTGGGCTGGCCTGCCAGGGTCACAGCCACAGCTGGGCAGGGGATGCTGCAGTCCTGGACCAGAATCTGGACCTCAGGAGCTGCTTGTAGGGAGACAGCTTGCACTGACACACAGGCAGCCAGCGGCGGCGGAGCAGGTGGGGGCTGCTCTTGCCTGGGCAGGAGCCAGCTGCCAGCTGGCTTGGTAGTGGTGGTGACAGTGGGGTGACTGGAATAAGCAGGGCTGGAATGGCTTTGCCATGGGAGTTTCTCAAGCTAAGGAGGTACTGCTGCACCAGGTGCAGGGGACACAGCTGAGCAGGAAGGGACACCCTGAGTTGGGGGCCCTGGATTGAGGAATCCAGGTGATTAGCCAGGAAACAGAACTCCACTGTCTGTGGGAGGGAGCCCAGGCCTCCGCTAGCTCTTCCATTAAGAGGAAAAGCAGACAGTGGCAGAGCCCTGGGAACTGAGTTACTGGTGCTTGCTGTGTGTGCAGGCCTGGGTGAGTGCCCTGTGTGTCATCCAGTAGCTTTCAGATCAGAGAAGTGCAGTGAGGGTGACCACTGGCTGGGGAATTCAAGGCCACACAGTGGCTCGGGAGCACCCTTCCCCAGCGGGGCAGTGGACACTGAGAGCATGCAGTATGGAGCTCCACCAATCCAAATGACCTCGGATGAATGATTTCTACCATTGTGTGCCTCATTTGCTTAAATCTAAGACAAGTCAGGGAATAGCTATAGCATGAGATTGGCGTGAGGGTGAAACTTAAAGTATGGGCAAAAATAATATAACTAGCAGTCCCCAGGCACTGACAGCAGATGCTGTTGCCTGACCTTACCGTTAAGCCAAATCTTACCCCTAGCTCAAATCCTAAAGTTAGGCCTAGCCCTACCCCTAACCCTGATCCTAACTCTAAATCTAGCCCTTGTTCTAGAACTGGCCCTAAGCCCTAGCCTTAACCCTAGCCCTAGCCCTAGACCTAAGCCTAGCCCTAGACCTACCTAAACCTAGCACTAACCTTAGCCTAACCCCAACCCTAGCTCTAGCCCTAGCTCTACACCTAGACCTAAACCTAGCCCTAGCTCTAGCCCTAACCATAACCCAGCCCTGGTCTCAACTCTAGCTCTAGACCCTAGAACTAAACCTAGTGCTAACCCTAATCCTAAGCCTAACCCTAGCCATAGCCATAGCCATAGCCCTAGACCTAGCATTAGACCTAAACCTAGCCCTAGTCCTACCCCTATCCCTAGACCTAACCCTAACTCTAGACCCAGATCTAGACGTAGACATAGACCTAAACGTAGCACTAATCCTAACACTTACCCTAATCCTAATCCTAGCCCTCGTCCTAGACCTAAACCTAGCTCTAGTCTTAGCCCTAACCCAAACCCTAACCCTAACCCTAACCCTAACCCTAACCCTAACCCTAACCCTAACCCNNNNCCCTAACCCTAACCCTAACCCTAACCCTAACCCTAACCCTAACCCTAACCCTAACCCTAACCCAATATGAGGAGTAACTGAGGAACATTCAGGTTTACAGCGAAGCTTCCGTGGGCCCTATTCTTTGCCAGCACTGTGTTCTCCTCTGACCCACACAGCTCCTCTCCTCTGCTTATTTGCATACGTGCATACGTGCGTGCTGTGTGCCCCTGAGATCGGAGTGGATCGGATTTTTCGATAGCAATACAGTCTTCAGAGGGCTACTGCGGAGTGGTACGATCCAGTCTACCATTCTGACCATCTGGAAAGTGTGCAGTTCAGTGATACTTAGTGAACTCAGCTGTTGGGCGGCCGTCACCACTGTGTGAGGCCTTTCCAGCACCCCAAAAGGAAGTGTACCCAATTAAGCAGTCTTCCTCCATTCCCACTTTCTGTAAGGCTTTGCCTCTCAGGGCTACTTCATGTACATGGGATCACAGTCATACAGTACGTGGCCTTTTGTATCTGACCTCCATTCATTTAGCGTGTTTTCAAGGTTCATCCCTCCTGCAGCGTGTGGGTACTTTATTCCTATTTGTGGCTGAGTAGTATTCCACTATGTGGGGATACACATTGCTTGTCCTTGCCTCAGCTGGTGGACACTTGATGGACAGTTGGTGACGATCATGAATGTTGCTATGAACATCCCTGGCCGAGTGCTGAACACCTGCCTCCAGTCCTCTTGTGTATTTCCCCAGGAGTAGAATTGCTAGGTCACGTGGAGATTCTGTCACCTAGTGGGGCCCTGCCACAGCTTTTCATTAGCATCATGCGAGGGTTTCCATTTCCCCGCCTCCTCACCAAAACTTATTTTCCTGAAAACCTTTGGAAGTGTGGTTCCCCATGGCGTACAGATGAGTGTATGGAGGCTCGGGGCAGCTGAACAACTCGTCCCAGGCCACCCAGCTGCATGGTGGCACCGCTGAGGCTCAGCACTAGGGTCCTGCAGGCTCGACCACCAGCCAGTTCTCTTCCAAGGCTCTTGTGAGGCCACTGCCAGGGGTGCTTTCTCGGGTTCCTGCCTCCCGGCTGTACCTGGTGCTCCTGGGACACTGTACCTGACGGACCCTTCTCTGTAAACAAATGTCCCATGGAGGATGCACCAGGGGCACCATCCTGGCCTGTGTGGGAGTGAGTGTTGGGGTGCAGCACCCTTTCCCTGGCACAGCATGAGATTCCCCCTTCCGGGCCCTTGCCAGGGCCCAGGAGGCAGGTGATGTTCTGGGTGGGTGTACTATTGGGAATTAAACCCAAGGACTTCCTACAGAGCTATATTCCCAGCTGTTTTTAAATTTCACTTTTTAATAAAATGATCCAGGGTCTGCATGAATCATTAAATGACCCAGGTAGGACTGAAACTTGCAATTCTCCTGCCTCAGCCCCCCAGAGTGCTGGGATTACCAGCTGGCAGGTGACTTCCTACAAATCTCTCAGAGTGACTGGCTACTGCCTAGGGAGTGACCTTCATTTGTACCTCTTGGTCCCGGAGGCTGCAGAGCTTGGGTCGGCCTCACCTGGCTCTGGAAAGGTGCATGCCAGCACCCAGGGGTTGGCACACTGGGGTCCAGGCAGGCTTCATCATAGGTCGGGGTGGGTCTTTGATGGTGTCCAAGGCTCAGGTGGGTTGGAGTGATGTGGCCCAGAGGACCCCATTTCCACAGTAGGCAAATGGGCCATGTAGGGGCCAAGGGCTGAGCGGGGCAGCATCACAAGCCGTAGCTTCTTCCCCATTGCTGCTCCTCGACTCAGTCATTAGCCAGACCTCAGCTTCCTCTGGGGCTGGGGCTGACAGAAGGGACCTAGCTGCTAGTCCCAGCCTGGGCTTAGCTCCCCCGTCAGGCCTGGCTGCTGCCCAAGCTGTGGAGTTAGGGGCAGGGTGACAAGAGCCCCTAGTGGGCTCTAAGAGCCCCAAGCAGGAGTTCTACCCCTGCAGGCATGACTGCCCACAGAGAGCTCCTGTCCCCGTTTCCTCAGTTACCTGCTTGTCACTGAGACCAATGCCCAGCACCAACCATACAGAAGGAAAGGTCATTTGGCTCAGGGTGTGTAGAGCTTTCGGCGCATCCTCGGCGGGCTCCAAAGCAGGGCAGCAGGGCAGAAAGAGCAGCTCGTGGTGTGGCTCTGGGAGGACTGGGGAATAGATCAGCCCTCTGGGCCGCGCCCCATGGCCCACCTCTTAGGAGCAGACCCCAGCTCCTAACAGCGAGTCGGCTCCACACACCTGATCGCTGTCGCTTCCCATGAGCTGCCCCACTCTGGGGAGCCCCACCGTGAGTACACCAGGCTCTGGGAGACGCTAAGGTGCAAACCACGCATTTACCCGGCTCCCGGCTCAGGTGTGTGCTGCTAGAAGACAGCGAGATGGGAAGCATACCAAGTCCCCTAGGGGAGCCCACCGCGGCAACCATAGACCTGGGCACTGTACTATCCAGTTGTTTGTGTCACCCACAGACAGCTGTAGAAACTGAGGCACTGAAGCACTTACTGAGCTAGCCGAGGTCAGTCAGCAGGCAAGTGGTGTGGCTGGGATCTGAACCCTGAGTGGATTTGAGTGGGAGCACTGGCTTTGTAACCTCCTGCAACAGAACCTTGTGTGCACCTAGGAGGGTCATCCCACAGGCAGGTCCTCCTGTCCCTCCTCGAAGGCACAAAGGAAGGAGCTCCCTGGGAAGTTAGTTCTCCAAGGGCAGGACTGGCCCAGTGTCCCTCAGCCTGTCCCCAGCTCAGGCCTTGGTGCCAGGCATGTGGTGCTGTTGGACCCCATTGGGCCTCTGCACTTTCTGCTGTCAGTAACCTCTCTGAAAACTCCCTGCAAGATGCAAGTCATTCCTGATGTCCCAGAGCTGTCCCTTTATTCTCCTGCTGCTAGAAACTTCCAGGAGCTTGAGGGGAAGCAGATGCCCTGTGCCAGGCACTGTGCCAAGCCCATCTGTGCTGGTAAGCTCCATCCTCTTAATTTTTTTTTTTTAATGTATTTGGTAGGGAGTCTCACTACACAGCTCAGACCCATAGTGATTATCCTGTTTTCAGCCTCCTCAGCACTGGGATTATAGGCATGTGCCACCACACCCAGTCCGGTGGCCAGCTCAGCCCCCAGGGGCAGGGCCAGTGCAGCATGTGGTGCTGGCGATCCAACCCCAGTCCCTGGCTCGCCAGGTGGCGTTTAGTCCGCTGAGCTATCTCACCAGCCCTTGCTCCATCCTCTTTCCATGTGGACTAGGAAGTGATCTGTCCAGAAGCACCTCGCCTGGGAATCCAGGGCCCAAGCACACTGAACTGTAGCTTCCAGGCAAGAGCTGGCAAACAGCAGCCGAGACCGTGGGCTAAGGCCGGAGCACAAGTTAAGCAGCAGCCCATTCAGTGCCGGAGGTGGGCCAGACCCCCGAGCACCTCACCCATTAGCTCACTGTGTTCTTGA